>CM031373.1:61460030-61757771 GCA_018208015.1 Medicago ruthenica
GGTTCGAAGTCCTCCTTCTTTGCCTTAGCCTTGTATTCGAACCTGTGAACAATACCAAGATTCTTTTGCTCTTCGATTAAACAGAATCTTTGCAAGATTCCCTTCAGCATTTAATGCATATTTAGAGCATATTCTTAGCTCATAAAAATATGGGCTAACAGGTATACGGAAATTAGTGGAAGAAATAGAGATACCACGCAAAGTAGAATTTCCTCAAGAAAGGTCAGATTCTGAAAAGGTCAGAACTGTTGATAGTGAAGAAGTGATGAATATAGAGAAAAAGGAACAGTTTCTTAACAAGGAAGAAACTTATGAAAAGAAGGGGATGAAAGTGAGCAAGGCAAAAATTGATTTTGTAAAAGATAGCATATGTTCCTTGTTCATCAAACAACAGTTAGGGAGGATATGGACTCCACATCACCTCTACTTCAAGTTCATGGAATTCCTCCCAAAGCAAAGGAATACAAAGGATGATGTGTTGTCCGTCTTATTTTGGCCACCCTAACGAAAAAGGGGTCGAGCTAACGACGTAAAACAAGCGCTTGTTGGGAGGCAACCCAATTTTGTAAGTATTTATGCTTTATATTAATCCTCATAAAAGTTTTCACATGAAGGGAATGTGGTACATTTCAATTTTCAAAATTTATGTATTCTGTCATGGTCGCTATAGCGATCACTTTCATCGCTGTAGCGACAAGTTCAAAATTCAGCTTCTGATCCTCAGAGTCTGAAGCTTCAGACTCTGATTCAGAGTCTGAAGATCCTTTAGACTCTGCGCTCGCTATAGTGATGGGTAGTTCGCTGTAGCGATGACAGAAAAACCTGTCTGTTACAGATTTCAAAGCCACTAACTCCCATTAACTTCTTGTGATGAACTTATGTTTAATTATGCACTATTAGTTATATTCAATAATGCTGAATGAGCTATAGATTTGTGAATCACCAACAGATGCATGATAATGATAATGATAGAAATTGTTTGATGTGCGCAAAGCTAAGGTACTTGTTTCTTGCTTTTCTAGGTATGTACTTGAATTTAAAACAAGTACTTTGCACAAAATTTATCCCATTCAGTTCTACGCGATAACATGTTTATTATGTGAACCACTTAGAACTAGCCTAAATGTGAGGAATCCTCAAGTGCTTTACATATATATGTAGGAGATCGGTATTTATTGTTTCACTCGATTGTTTTATGTTAAATCTGATAATTGTTTTAATTGTATGAAAGCACATAAATGATCAAGGCATTCTTTTGAAATTGAGAAGAAACATTTGACCACATAAAGCCTACCCTGTGAGAAAGTGAGTATTTGATAACCCCGTTTGAGCCTAATGAATCAGAATCCTTAACTTTGAACTGTCAATATTCATAAGCACAATGCTTAATGAATTTGCCCAAGTTTTTCAAAATCCAGTTCATAGTTAAATCATTATAGGATTCTGATATTCTTACCTTCATTTTGAAACCTAAACCATCATGTTTATTTGTCCCTTGCCTGATGATAAGGGAAAATTCAATTAGGGTATTATTTTGAATAAGTTGGGGAGAAAATGGAGGTTTTGTAAGTCAAGTATTTATGAAATTTGAAAATTGATCTTGACAACAAGAAAAAGAAAAAGAAAAGAAAAAGAAAAAGAAAGGAAAAAAGAAAGAAAAGGAACCAAGAAAAAGAAAAGAAAAAAGAGAAAAATTCAATAAATCAAAAAAGTTGTCAAGATCAAAGTACTACTTGTATATCACCAAGGGTTGATAATGAGATTTTGGAGGAAGTTGTGTAAATAGAAAAAATGTTCCTCTATGCTTGGCCATTTGAATTCAATTTTTCCCACATATGACATTTCTTTTGGAAACCAAGCCAAGTTACAACCCTCAAAAACCTTTTGATCTATGCTTTTGTGCTTTTTGAGATGATATTTGGATGGACACATAACTTAATCAAGATGTTAGCAGAATTGCCGGATGTGTGTTCAAAACCCTCACTACATGATTTCAATTTGCTTCATTTACTTTCAAAGAAGTGTGTTAGGTGTGGTTCATTGTTAATTATGTTATTGACTTGAATTGTGTGATGTGAATTTTCTGTTTAGGACTTTTGTCACATTCATAGTATATATCTGGATTAATGAGAAACTTCATACTTGCCCGCGCAATCCACTTTTGAATTAAGTGATCTGAAAACAATTTATTTCTTTGCTTGTATTGTACTTGAGTCCTAGGTTTGTAAACATTTCTTTTTTTTGAGTCCTTTGTTTGAGGACAAACAAAGATTTAAGTTGGGAAGAGTGATAAGTGCTAGAAATTAGTTAAAATGAATATTTAATTTAAGCACTTTATGTTACTTGTTTCGCAAGTTATCATAGGAAAAGCTCAGAATCACTTATCAAATGCCAAATTATGCTTTTACTTCTTTCCCCATACATTTGTGCAGGAAAATGCAAGTCAGGGCATGATTTGAGCAAAGAAACATGAAGAATTGTCAAGGTGCCATCGCTACAGCGGAAGAGCTGGTCGCTATAGCGCGCCTAGGCAGGGAGGAATTAAGTTTCCATCGCTGCAGCGATGGATATGGTCGCTATAGCAACCAAAGGCGGTTTGAACCCCGTTTTGCTGACGTGTAGCAAACCCAATGGCCAAGAAACCTTCCATCGCTACAGCGACCAGCTCATCGCTGTAGCGAGCCTTGAAAAATCCAGATTCTATTTATAGCCTTTCACCTCATTTTCAGAATTATTACAATATTGGAGTATTATTATTACAGTTTAGTAATAGTTTTAGGATATAGTTTTAGACATAAAATAGGGCTAAAGGAGGTGATCTTCATGGAGCAAGAGTGATTGAAGTGTGGAATCAACTAAGACTCTTTGGGAAATCAAGAACTTAGCATTGGATCTTCATATTCTTTCCATTTTTATATAGTTGTCATGACAATGAACAACTAACCTTGCCTTGTTGGGATTGGAGGTACTCAATATAGCTTAGATGTAATCTTTGATTTTGCAAATATATGATTCTAGTAATTTATTTGATAATTGAAGTTATTCTTGCTTTTCATTCTTATGCTTGATTTAATTGTTATTGACAAATAATTTTGAATCTAGGTTTAAAATAATCTTCTATCAAAATAAGAAATTCTAGACATGGAATTGGGTTTTGATAATCGCACAAAGTGTCGGAACGTAAAGCTTTCGTATCGTTTAATAGATTGGGAAATCGTCGATTAAACGATACGATCGATCTCACAACATCATTTGGACACGAATGATGTTGTCGAGTGATACGTGATAATTTCGCTAAAAAGCTAGAATTCATATGCTTGATCATTAGAATATATTCGAGGCTAGATTGACGAACTCCGATTCCAACGCTTTTATTCCCTATTACTTGTCGTCTTTATTTCCGCTTTTTATATTCCAATAGTTTTTATGCAAACAAACTTATAAAACCCTTACTCAAAATGATAACGATTGTTAGAAGGCTTGAGATAGCGCACTAGTCCCTGTGGAGACGATAATATAAAAAATACTTACTTTTGTTGCTACCAACAGGGTAGAATAAAAGAGGAGGAGAAGAAAAGAGTTGTCGACATGGCAAAGAGCTTGGCGTTGCCTATGAATATTCTCACGAATTTGAAGGAAAAAAAACAAAGAAAGTTTGACGACTATCAAACATGTGTACAATGCACAGACTAGATGGCGAAAAGGGATAAGAGGTAACAAGACGGAGATGCAAGACTTGATTGTGAAGTTGGAGGAGCATAAATACGTCTATTTCACAAGATCAAATTGTGAGGAAACCACTCTTGAAGACATATTTTTTGCTCATCCTGAGTCAATTAATATGCTTAACACTTTTCTAACCGTTTTGGTCATGGATTCCACTTAAAAAACCAACTTGTATAGAATGCCATTATTTGAGATTGTTGGTGTCACCTCTACTAACATGACATATTCTGTTGGTTTTGCCTTTCTTGCCTTTGAAAAAGAGGATAACTTTACTTGGGCATTTGAGATGTTGGTTGGTCTTTTGTCCTCAAAAGTCAACATGCCTAAGGTGGTTGTCACCGACATGGACAATGCTCAGATGAATGCCGTTGTCAAAGTTATCCCTGATACTTCCGCTATATTTTGTTATTTTCATATTGGGAAGAATGTAAGAGCTAAGTGCATCACAGATTGTAGAGTCAAAGTGAAGCCTAAGGATGTAAAAGTTGATGGGAAAGAAGTGAAGGAAGTGAAGAAGGAGAAGGCAAGTGATGTTGTTGACAAAATTTTGAGTGCTTGGAAAGATTTAGTTGAATCTCCTACGGAGGATTCATATGCAAGTGTGGTAAAGTGATTCAAAGATGTATGCAAACCATTTCCAAAGTTCCTTGCATATGTTGAAACCACAATATTGAACACTGTTAAGGAAAAATTTGTGAGGGCATGGACATATAAAGTCTTACATCTAGGGTGCAGAACCCCCAACATTGTTGAATCGGCTAATGGAAAGTTGAAAAATATTTGAGGAGTAGTGTGGGAGATTTGGCATCAAGTTGGGATTAAATAGACAAAATGTTGGTTATCTAGCTTGGTGAGATACAAGCAAGTTTTGGGAGGAGTCGTACCGTCTTAGAACACATATACAAAGGCAACTTTTTGTACACTGGGTTGGAGGGTTGTGTATCTAGAACATCATTGTGTATTATCTTTGAGGAAGCAAAACGCTCCAAGACATTCGGCTTTGCTAAGAAAGATTGCGGTTGTGTGCATAAGACATCGTACGGGTTGTCTTGTGCATGTATTCTTGCCATGAAGATCAAACAAAAATTGCCTATTCGATTGGATGACATATATCCTCATTGGCAAATGTTACGTGTATGTGAAGAAGAGGTTGATGATGATTTTTTTGTGATGGAGGAGTGAAATTGCATTCAAGAACATATCAAAAAAGTCCCTTACAAAATGAAACTCCACATCAAAGAGGTGATGCATCAACTAGCATTTCCACAAGACACAATGTTGTCTTCACCTCCAAGAAAAGTGGTAACAAAAGGAGCACCTAAAAGGGTGAGGTATACACCAAAAGAGTCATCTACGGGTCAAATTGGCTCTACGTGGGAGCGTGTTGATTCTCAATTTCCCGATAGTCAATCGTCAAAAACCGAGACATCACTTCCCGATAGACTACTACACAACCGTTTCGGGATTTACCATACATTACAGAAATGCCAAAGATCATGAGACCTTACACTGAAAATATTGTGAATGTTAAAGGGGATGGTAATTGTGGATTCTGGGTCATAGCTAGACACATGGGCATGGATGAGGAAAATCACATATTGGTTTGTAGTGCACTTATTCATGAGTTGAAAACCAATAAGCGAGACTATTTGCCAATAGTTGGTTCAGAGGAGCGTTTTCAATATATCATGAATGGTTTACACCCTCCAACAAATAGTGGTGGAATTGCATACTTAGGTAAGTGGTTGACATTACCGGATACAGGTCACATTGTTGCAACTTGTTACAATAGAGTTGTTGTTCAATTGGTTTTGCCCGAAAGAGGTATACGTGAGACTTATTTCCCAATCCGAGGTGCTCCGCCACTTAACCCACATGCCCACATCATGTGTCTTGACTTAATTCCAGACCACTTTCTTCATGTTTATTTGAAAGACGATTATCCATTACCACCGTCTTGTATGGAGTGGAAGAATCACAAGATTGGTGAGGTTGAGGAATGTGAGTTTGCATTTTTGGATAGACAAACCTTGTTCAAAGACCTCATGTCTAAGGAGCCGAAACTGCCGAAAAAGTCAACAAATCATCTCAATCCAATTTATTGTGACACTCCCACTCCCAAAAAACCAAAAGGATAATTTGAAGTCATTGAAGAAGATGAAGATGATTCCTATCACTAGCTAGTTAGATAGGCTATGACATTTTTTTGTCGGTGTTCGTCCTTTTTTTGTCGATATTACACAGATTTTTTTTTTGTGGCCGGTTATGTAACGCCGATATTTGTGGCCAATATGTATCTAACATTATATAGATTATATAAATATATGAAGTGAAATATTTTTTGGTGGCCGGTTATGTGATGCTAATTATTGCTAGCATTTTTTGGTCTATAATTATTCAACTATTTATTTTATCTTTAATTTGGTTTTATTCTTATACTTGTTATTCCATTAAATTTTGTGAAGTGAAACATGTCTGAAGATGTACAAGTTGAAGTTGAAGCTCATGTCTGATACTCCGCCACGAAGAGACAATTAAGGTCTTTTTAACCCCCACCGACAAGTTGGACGAGTTGAAGGCACAACTTAACAAATACTTTGTCCATATTGGTGAAAATCAAAGAACACCCCATGTATTTGTACAGGTGTCATGCGTGAACCTGAGGGAGGATAAGGATGAAGACAGTTGGAAGACCGTGTATTTTCCAAAAGTTATCCTTGATGATAGCAACGTTGATTACATGTTTAGATTAATGGTTGAAAATAAAATTTTACATCTTTGTGTCTGATCCATTGAAGTGTAATATTTATTAACTTGTAATAGTGTAATATGTTCGAATTTGTGTTTGTAATGTTGCATTTTAATGAATTTGTGTTAAATTTGTGGATTGTGTATTTAACGACGAATTTGTGTAATTTGGATCGTTTATGTGTGATTATGTGATTATGTGTGATTAACGATGAATTTGTGTAATTTGGATCAATTATGTGTGATTAACGAAGAATTTGTGTAATTTGGATCGATTATGTGTGATTATGTGATTGTGTGATTAACGACGAATTTGTGTAATTTGGATCGATTATGTGTGATTATGTGGTTATGTGTGATTATGTTGTTGAAATGGTGTAATTTGGATCAATTATGAGTGTGAATTGATTACGAATCATTAATGGCTTGATTGGTTGCATTCAATGTTGTTCTGCTACTACATCAGAAGTCAGCGTGAGTAAACTCACGTTGACCTGTACTGTACGTGACTTAAGTCACGCTCGGTAGGATGGACGGTGATCAACGTGAGTTAACTCACGTAGGTTACTTCCCAACGTGAGTTAACTCCCGTAGGATGGACGGTGGTCAGGATGGTGGCTAATCAAGGAGGAGTTGTTACTTTGTTCAACCAATAGAATTCAAGCAAAAAATCTATAAATTGAAACCTTTTCTTTCATTTTCTCTCATTCTCATTTCTTCTCATTCTCTCATCTCCCATCTCTTCTCTCATATTTTGTTTTTTTAGTTTTGTTAGTATAGGCGTAAACGGCCTCAATGTCCGTCATCGATTAATCATAATGATATTATGCTGTTTTTTTATGACGGCGATTGAGATCATTATATTAATCGACGAGAGAGTTTTTGAGGCCTATTAGATTTGCTATACAGGTGGTTATGGCGGATTCGTCTGCCTTAGATTTGCTATAGGGGGTTGCCCAAAAGGGGTCTTTTACCCCCACACCAAGAAGATTGGTCATTATGATTAATCGATTTTTTTTTAAAAAAAAATTCTTTCAAATGTAATTTTCTTTAATTTATGTTATAATAATCATTGTTGAATATAATGAATTGCAATGTTATGTAATAATATTTCTGTTGTGTGTAATAATATTTATGTTTTAATGTAATATAATGTAATAATATGTATCAAGCGTGACTTAAGTCTCGTTGGTATATATCGAGCGTGACTTAACTCATGTTGGTATATACTGAACGTGAGTTAAGTCACGTTGAAAGTATTTTGGTCTATGAGAGTGCGCAATTTTGTACGGGAGAAAATTTGCTTTGTTATGACTACCCTTTAGCTAGGCAATTAGGTTGTTTTTCTTTGATTTTCCACTTTCTTTGCATTAAAGAAGCCTTCCAATACTATAAATTGATTGATCGAAAGACTTCAAGAAAGGATTGTTTCCACTACTTTTTCATCATTTCTTCATATCTCCCTGTTCTTATTCTAGAATTGATAATTAAACAAAAATTAGAAAAATAATTTTAGAAATATAACAAAAACTAATCATTTATGTAATAAAATATAGATATAAAATAGTACAAAAACATACTATCAGTTAGTATGTTTTATCTACACATATTAAGCAAACCTCTACATTAAAAAAAAAACTTTTAACCTCGTTATGAACAAATGTCAGCGTAACACCGTAAGACATTTGAAGTCACTTGTTTGTACACAATCGACTTAAACTTTGACACAAAACGTGTTGATAATGCATTAGACAAATATTAATCTCAATTATTTAAATCAGGTTTATTTTAAACTGCTTGAAAATCCGTTTTAAAAAATTTCACATTTTAAGACAGGAGATCTTAAGCCGGTTCCTAGCCGTCTTAAAAAGCCTGAAACTGGTTTAAAATCCGGTTTGTGCTCCGGTGACTAAGGTTTGAAGGTCGACCTAGTGGCAAGTAAAGTTTAACAAAAAATAATATAATTATGATTCATACTTAAGTTCTTTCAAATTTATCATTTATTGAAGCTTATATAACCACCTAATTTAGCAATTTTGCTACTAACTAAATTTTCTTCTTGGCCTTCGTTACTAACTAATAAATTGATAATGGAAAGAACATTTCCTTCATCTCAAATTAATTCGAAGCTTGTGTTCATTTATGTATCAATGGAGCTTCAATTTGAACAATGTTAAAAAATGTTGGAAAACAGAAGCAAGTCCCACGACATAAAACAACGAGATCTAAGGTTGCTGATAGAGCCATCACACATCTATGTGCATGTGCCCTGAAAATCAATATGGTATTCGAGCCAATGCAATTAATTAACGGTCCTAAAAATGATCTAAACTAAAAAATTACTCTGAAAACTAACAATGAAGAATGAGAAGATTTCAACATTATTCTTTAGCTATCTCATTACCAGAAAAGTTGAACATACAGATATCTAATATATTTCAGTAATTATCTTTCTGCCACAAGAATTGAACATATATGTTGGGAAAAACCAGACTTATGAGTCTCTTTAAAATGCGGAAATAATTCTCCCAACCACCTGTGCAATTAAATGGACAACCAGAAAAATCCAATTCCAGAACAGAATAATAATAGCAGCAAAATAAATATCAGACACCAGAATTTTAACGTGGAAAATCCTCTCAATGTGAGAGAATAAAAAACCACGGGACCAAGCCAGGTAAATCTTCCACTATGAATAAATAATGGGCACACAATAGTCTTCTAGTAAACACTAGGGAGCAACAATAATCATCACCAAAGGTGGAAACTAATCAACAACACAACTTCCACACAAATGGGTAAACTAGCACAACCTAGAGATAGATTTAAACTAATAGTAAAAATTAACTAAGTGATAGAAAACACATACTCAAGTTGTAGCTCAAACCAAGTAACTTTGCTACACACTCTTTATCACTTAGAACCAAAATCTCTTCTCCTTTCACGCGGCTGCTGCTGTTGTTGTTGTGTTTTTCGCTACTATGTTTCTGTGTTGTAACTAGGGATTCAAAATCCCTTTTTTTTCCATCACATGACACATGGGCCAAGCCCATTGGCTTTTGTTTCTTTTTGTATTTTTTTCTTTTATTAATTGGTGGGTCCCACTTGGGGAGTGACCCCACCCAACAAATCTCCCCCTCACGACTCAAGTGGGAAGGAGCTGCTCCACCATGCCCGCCTTCTTTCTGCAGTAGATCATCTTCGTCACAGGCAAGGTCTTTGTCATCATATCTGAACCATTCTCGTCAGTATGGATCTTCTAAAGTGAAAACGACTTCAACTCCAATGCTTCTCGTATCCAATGATACCGCACATCAATATGCTTCGACCTGGAATGAAATGTCGGATTCTTTCCAAGATGGATTGCACTCTGACTGTCACAAAACAACACAAACTTCTCTTGCTCAACGCCTAACTCTTGTAGGAATTTCTTCATCCACAAAAGTTCTTTGGCCGCTTCAGTAGCTGCAATATACTCAGCTTCAGTAGTGGATAAAGCAACACATTTTTGTAACCTTGATTGCCAAGACACTGCTCCCCCTGCAAAAGTCATCATGTAACCAGAAGTAGATTTTCTACAATCAAGATCACCAGCCATATCTGCATCTGTGTAGCCATCTAACACAGGATCACCACCTCCAAAGCATAAACATACTTTAGAAGTGCCTCGAAGGTATCTGAGAATCCACTTCACTGCTTGCCAATGGTCTTTACCAGGATTAGAGAGAAACCGGCTAACAACACCAACTGCATGAGCAATATCAGGTCTTGTGCATACCATAGCATACATCAAACTACCAACTGCGGATGCATAAGGAACCTTCTTCATATCTTCTTTGTCATTCTCACTTGTAGGGCATTGTTCTGAACTCAATTTGAAATGACCAGCAAGTGGAGTACTCACAGGTTTTGCTTTGCTCATGTTAAACCTCTCTAACACTTTCTCAATGTAATTGTGTTGAGACAACAACAATTTACCATTCTTCCTGTCACGAGAAATTCTCATGCCAAGGATTTGCTTCGCAGGACCCAAGTCTTTCATTGCAAAAGACTTGCTTAACTCTTTCTTCAAGCTTTGAATCTTCTTAGTGTCATGACCAACAATCAACATGTCATCCACATATAGCAAAAGAATAATAAAATCACCATCAGAGAATTTCTTGACAAACACACAATGGTCAGCTGTAGTTTACCATATCCATGCTTCTCCATGAATGAATCAAATTTCTTGTACCATTGTCGTGGTGCTTGCTTGAGACCATACAAACTTTTCTTCAATCTACAAACAAGCTTTTCTTTGCCTTTGACTTCGAAGCCCTCAGGTTGCTCCATATAGAGCTCTTCCTCCAAATCACCATGAAGGAACGCCGTCTTCACATCAAGTTGTTCAACCTCTAGATTCAAGCTAGCCGCTAATCCAAGCACAACTCGAATAGAAGTCATCTTCACCACAGGTGAAAAAATCTCTTCAAAGTCAACACCTTTCCTCTGATTAAATCCTTTCACAACCAATCTTGCTTTGTATCTTGGTTGGGATTTATTGTCTTCAGATTTTATCTTGTATACCCATTTGTTCTTGAGTGCTCTCTTGCCCTTAGGCAACTTCACCAACTCAAATGTGTGATTCTCATGCAAGGAATTCATCTCTTCTTGCATGGCCTTCAACCACTTTTCTTTGTCAACATTTGCAATGGCCTCTTGGTAGTGCTCTGGCTCTCCACTATCAGTAATCGTCACATAGTCATGTGGAGGATATCTCTGAGAAACTTGACGCTCTCTACTAGACCTTCTCAATTCAGGCTCAACTGGTGGCTCAGGAGGTTCCTCTTCAACTGGCTCATCATGGTGAGGAACATGATTATCAGTTACATTCTCATCATCTACCTGTATATCTCCCTCATCAACAGAAGTTTCACTAGGAGGTTTAGGCGCAACATCATTGTAACTTTTAGCATCAGATTTCTGTTTCTCAGCTTTGTCAAAGTCTTCAATGGTTTGGTCTTCAAGAAATATCACATCACGGCTTCTGATAATTTTCTTGTCAACAGGATCCCACAATCTATAACCAAACTGTTCATGACCATAACCCATGAACAAACACTGTTTCGATTTCTTATCAAGCTTGGACCTCTCATCTCTTGGAATGTGAACAAAAGCTCTGCAGCCAAACACTCTCAAATAACCATAAGAGACATCCTTTCCTGACCATACTCTATTTGGAACATCACCATCAAGTGGAATAGAAGGAGAAAGATTGATCAAATCCACTGCAGTCGTCATTGCTTCACCCCAAAAGGCTTTTGATAATTTTGCATGAGAAAGCATACACCTGATTCTCTCATTAATAGTACAGTTCATTCTCTCTGCAACTCCATTATGCTGAGGGGTCTTTGGAACTGTCTTCTCAAGCTTGATTCCATGCTCTTTGCAATACTCTTCAAATGGACCTCTGTATTCACCACCATTATCTGCTCTGACACATTTCAGTTTCCTTCCTTTCTCTCTTTCAACACTTGCATGAAAGTGCTTGAACACACCGAGTACCTGGTCTTTAGATTTCAAAGCAAAAGCCCACACTTTTCTAGAGTGGTCGTCAATAAAAGTAACAAAATATAATGCACCACCAAGAGATTTACTATCCATCATGCAAACATCAGTGTGAACTAAATCTAGAATATTTGGCCTCCTATGAGGACCAGAACTATGAAAGGAAACTCTATGTTGTTTACCAGAAAAACAATGAGTACAAGTTTTTAGAGGTGTACCTTTTACCGGAAGAAAATTTTTCTTCACAAGAATGTTGAGTCCTTTCTCACTCAAGTGACCAAGCCGTGTATGCCACAAATCAGTCGATACATCTTCAACTGCATTCACCTCCTCCTTGCATAACTTTACAGGCATCCTGTAAAGAGAAGTGGGACTTTGCTCCTTTGCTACCACTAGAGACCTTTTGGTGATCTTACAAATGCCACCGCCACCAAAGTAAGTGTGATAGCCCTCAATATCCAAGGCTTTGACCGAAATCAAGTTGAGACGAATATCAGGAACATGTCTAACATTCTTCAACTGAAGCTTGCAACCACTACTAGTTTCAACCCAAACATCTCCCATACCAACAATTTCACAAACTCCTTCATTTCCCATTTTTACCGTGCCAAAATCACCAATGGTATAAGATGAGAAGAAATCACGCCTAGGAGTAACATGGTATGAGGCTCCCGAATCAATAATCCAAGTTGAGTCATGGCTGACAAGATTTATGGAATCATCATCATCATCACAAATAATGTAGACATCGGTAGCATTATCATGTGCAACTGCAGTAGTGTCTTTATCATTTTTCTTCTCACTACCTTCATCTCTTTCCCTTGATTGATCTCTCTTGAGTATCCTGCAATTTCTTTTCATATGTCCCACCTTGCCACAATGGAAGCATGTAATTTCTTTTCTAGTTTTTGACTTGCTTCTTGACTTGTTGTGACTTTCAGATTTTTCACGCTTATGGAAATTTCTACTTTGGCTTCTCCCCCGTGACTCTGTAACAAGAGCTTCTGACTGAGTAGGAGTACCAATCAAACCACGCTCCTTTCTTCGAGCTTCTTCATTAAGCATGCTTTCTTTAACCGTCGACATTACCAACTTCCCACTTGGAGCTGAGTTCGTCAGTGTCACATCAAGAACTTCCCAATTATCAGGCAAGGAACTAAGCAATAATAAAGCTTGCAACTCTTCATCAAGCTTAATATCAGTAGCTGCCAACTGATTCACAGTGTTCTGAAACACACTCATATGCTCTGCCATCGACTCCCCATCTTTGTATTTCATATTAACTAGCTTTCGGATCAAACATGCTTTATTTTGCACGTTCTTGCGTTCATACAACTCCTTTAATTTATTCCACATTGTATGAGCATTCGTTTCAGCTTCAACATGAGGATACACACTTAAATCCAGCCACTGTCTGATTATAGCAACTGCCTTTCTATTCACCTTCTTCCAATCAGCATCAGAAGTATCCTTGGCTTTAGCAGAGTCACCCTCAATAGGATCATACAAGTCTTTGGTGTATAACAAGTCTTCCATGAGAGTCTTCCAAAGTGTGTAATTGGACGAGTTCAACTTAATCATATTTGGCTCAGAATTTTTCTCCATTTAAAATGCACAAAACAAACCAACCGGGCTCTAGATACCACTTTGTTGGGAAAAACCAGACTTATGAGTCTCTTTAAAATGCGGAAATAATTCTCCCAACCACCTGTGCAATTAAATGGACAACCAGAAAAATCCAATTCTAGAACAGAATAATAATAGCAGCAAAATAAATATCAGACACCAGAATTTTAACGTGGAAAATCCTCTCAATGTGAGAGAATAAAAAACCACGGGACCAAGCCAGGTAAATCTTCCACTATGAATAAATAATGGGTACACAATAGTCTTCTAGTAAACACTAGGGAGCAACAATAATCATCACCAAAGGTGGAAACTAATCAACAACACAACTTCCACACAAATGGGTAAACTAGCACAACCTAGAGATAGATTTAAACTAATAGTAAAAATTAACTAAGTGATAGAAAACACATACTCAAGTTGTAGCTCAAACCAAGTAACTTTGCTACACACTCTTTATCACTTAGAACCAAAATCTCTTCTCCTTTCACGCGGCTGCTGCTGTTGTTGTTGTGTTTTTCGCTACTATGTTTCTGTGTTGTAACTAGGGATTCAAAATCCCTTTTTTTTCCATCACATGACACATGGGCCAAGCCCATTGGCTTTTGTTTCTTTTTGTATTTTTTTTCTTTTATTAATTGGTGGGTCCCACTTGGGGAGTGACCCCACCCAACAATATATAACATACGTTTGTTTGGAAGAAGAACAAATCTAACACAATGTATATTCATGAAACTCTAGTAGCAGATCTATATTGGATGAAATAATAGAGACCACACCCAAATGAGCCAAAGAGAGTAATCGAAGAAATAATGTGGTCATTTTGGATGAAATAGTTTAAATACATCCAGGCTCTTATTATAATTAATATTGCAAACATGAGTCAAGATCATCTCCCCATTAAGTACTCTCTTCATTTTTTCCATTTGAAGAGATAAAGATACAATGAAGTTTGAATAGTTACGAGACTTACTTAATGGTGGGACTCACTATCTACTTTTTTGTATCTATCTCTCACTAAATTACATTTTTCATTTACTTTAAGTAAATGGCGAGATCCTTACTATGCAAAAATAGTGTAATTATAATAACTGACAATTGTAGTATTAAATTAGATCCTAAGGTGGTTTAAAAAATGAGTCAGGATCATATCCCCATTAAATACTCTCTTTATTTTTTCTATTTGAAGAGATAAAGACACAATGAAGTTTGAAAAAAGTATAAATAATTAATAGTTACGGGACCCACTTAGTGGTGGGACTCACTATCTACTTTTTTGTATTTATCTCACACTAAATTGCATTTTCCATTTACTTTAAGCAAATGGCGAGATCCTTAGCAAAATAGTATAATTATAATAACCGACAATTGTAGTATTAAATTAGATCCTGAGGTGGTTTAAAAAATGGAGCCCAAGGTTTTTTTCTGTCTAAAACCCGGCATCTGTTCTAAGGATTGATTAATCCATGAGGTCAATCCCCCGGTCCACAACTCATCGAAAATGACATCAGGGGGGATCAAACTTGAGATCTTGAGAGAATCACACTTCAATGTGTCAAACCAACACCACTAGGCCAAGGCCAACCCAAATGAGTTGCGGAGCCAGAGGTGTTAATTTTTATTGCAATAAGATTGAAAATGATGTATAATTTGTTTATCTTGACCCCTCCAATTTTTTAGAGAAAATGTGGTATTGATAATTTGGAATTTGTCCGAGAGATAAGTAAAATCTGATCCCCTCCATAAAAAGGTAAAATCTAATATATTGATTCAAACTAAGGTTCTTTCAAATAATTCTTTCTTAACAAAAATTCATTGATGAATGGAGTCTAACCACTTGATTAGTTTACAACGTGCTAGGAAAGAATCTTGAATACAATTTATATATATACTCCAAGTTCAAGACAGAAGGTATCTCTATCTCTATTCTCCTGTGTGTGGTATGGGTCTGACTGTGGAAATGAGGGTAAGAGACACCAAGTTCAATTCTCACATGGTAAGTTCATAAAAAAATGTAGTTGGTAGAAATCCCATATCCAATATATCCAAAATAATACACGTGACTGAACAATTACTATAATCGTAGCATTACAGATAAGGAAAGGTTGCTATTCAGTAGGGGTATTATGTAGTGCATACATGTTAGAATTTTTACATGACAATAATCATCGCAAAGTCAAGGAAATTCAACGATAGAGAAAGAAAGAATGAGTGAGTGAGTGAGTGACAATTAAGTGAGTAACTAATTTGGTATTTGTGATTGTCTAAATCAGGTTTTGGAGTGTATCTATTTGAGTATATAATGGCCAAATGTACGATAAGTACAAATTTAATAAGTTGACAGCTGCGCATAAAAACAGTCTTTCACTATCCGCATGCGCATGCAAACGTCTGTTTGCCAATCAATATGTTTGGACTTTGTCATTATTTCTTCTCTTTTACATTTGGAGTAAAGTAATAACATTGAACATATTCAATGAGTGGAGTAATTTCATAAAATTACTTTTATCTTTCTTGTATTTGTAATATTTTCTTATTTTGTCTGAAATAATCAAGTGATACTCATATATGGCTGGAAACATTGAGTACTAAAATCAACTAAATTTATGTCCATTAAGAATATCACCCCTATTTAAATTTTCTATGCATAAAAATACAGTTGCATTTTATATTATCATTATCTTTATTTAGTTTTTTTAGGAGAACTAGTGTCATGATGAGAATATTAATTAAACAGAAGTGCTATATAGCACGAGACGAAAGGCAACGAGCGGAGATTGTGGAAATCAAGCGGTGGAAAGGAAAACATGGAGAGAGAGAGAGAGAGAGAGAGAGAATTCAATTAGTTAATGGACAGATAAACATCCAAGGGTGGTAAATAGATTCGTCGTTTCTCGTGCATGTTTTCTGTCGCACACTTTAGCAATTTTCTTAATTAAATGCTATTTAAACAAAATTACAATTTTGAATATGGTAAAATTATTTTTTATTTATATAAGTCCTGAGGGAGTACAACGTAAAATCATATTAAATATTACTAAATTAATAAGAGAATGACAATGAAAAAAGAGATACTCTTTCAAACAAATTATAGACAAAGGGAGTTTTATTTAACTCCTAAAGAATTTGACTGAATGTCTGTATTATTTCATTTAATTTATTAATTTTCTAATTATTTTGTTATGATACAAAAATATTATATATCATTTGCTTTTTACTCTTCATTTTTCATTATAAAATAGTTAAAATGAAAAATAATGTTCAACATTTTTTAAATTTGTTTTACTTTTCATCTCAACTCATTTAAACATAACTGAGAAAATAAATTTATGAAATAATGGAATTTTCCATTTTCAAAAAGAAAGTGATACAATTGGATCCACCCCTTTAAGCAAATTTTAGCTAAAGTGGTGTCAATTCCTCATCTACAATTTACAACTCTATGCACTTGTGGGGTTCACAGTACTCAATCTTTTCCACTCCACCAATCGCCGCAAAAAATGCTCAACCTGTATTCAATTACATAAAGTTATCGTTTAATTATATTTTGCATCATTCATTTAATTAGTGTATATATCTAAATTACAAAAAATGTTTGAAACAATGGAATATATTTACCTCTGACGGGTCTTGTAGTGTGTAGGAAGCATCTGTTTCTTTTGGCACACTAGAAACAAGAATACCAACTCCTTGACCCCTTCTACGCAAAACCTGATTAAAAGTATATCCACATTGTTAACATCATTAAGACAGTTAAAATACAAAAGTGATTATTTTTATTTTTTACTAAGTATTAGTTTATGGCAATGTAATTAAATTAGGTAGTAGAATTTTTTTACCTTGAAAGCATCTTCATCGGTTCGATCATCCCCGATATAGATTGGAAATACATCATTTGAGTTCTTGTATCCTATAGAATAGTATATAAATAACATTATATACTAATTAGGACACATCACAATGTAATATTTAGTCAAAGCAATGCTAATTTTGCATGAGTATGTACTCACTAGTACTTAGTACTACTTACCTAACGATTCCAACAAGAACTCTAGAGCCTTGCCCTTGTCCCATTTGATGGTAGGACGAATCTCAAGCACTTTTCTTCCTTGTGTTAGCTTGAGTTTTGGGTATTCATTTAGCACCAATCTAACTTTCTCAGCCAAAGGAGCCCAACTCTGAAAAACAACATGTCCAGGTGAAAAAAATGGTTATTAAGATAAATTAATGGTACGATTTTTTTTAAGCAAAAATAATATTATACTACTAATTGTAATTGAGCAATTAGAAATTATGTTGAGTACAATTAAGTACCTTTTCATCAACACAACGAAAGTGCACGGACAAGCAAAATTTGTTGTTCTCTACCTTAGCTCCCGGGACAGACTTTGTTTTTTCTAACAATATTTTGTACACCTGAAATTAATTATTATATATCATAAACTACATATTATTAATATCTTATATGATGCAAAATGCCAATTTTGTGGGAATAGAGAAGAAGAAAAAATCGAACCTCATCGATCATTGGTAGGTACTGACTCGCAGGTTGGAACAACACAGCTTTGTTAGTATTACTCTGAAACAAAGCAACAAATCACAAAGCTAAGCATTATAAAGAACAAAAATAATATAAAATTTTCAACACAATATTAATTAGTGAAAAAAAGTTCTCTCACTTTCTCAGCACTTCGGTTTTTTGTTGGTCCCATGATGTCCATGCCATGGCTTGCTGCATAGTACAGCTCAGCCAATTTTACAAAGTTAAACACCTGAAAAAAAAATACAAATTAAGAACCACAATTAATAATTACCATGATAATTTTTTTTATCATCATACTAAATAATCACTTCAAAGATATTTTACTTTGAATAAAATGTACCTTCTCTCTGCACCTTCCCGTCACTATGGCTGTTGAGAAATTTCTTGCTATATCTTTAAGTGTTGCTCTCATCTAGTTTCATAAAAAAAAATCACAACCAAATTAATAAAAAGTCACAAGCATAAGCTCTATTTTATGAACATAAATGAAATTGCATGAATGAACATAACAAAGGAAAAATAAATAAAAAATACCTTTCTAGTCATGAAAGCTTTTTCTGGATCCGCAACAATAGGTGAGAGAGTTCCATCATAGTCAAGAAAAAACACAATCTGCTTTCCTTTTGCACTATACAATATTTGATCAAACAATTTCAGTGCTGAAGGATGATAAAGCTGCAAGCACAAACAGGAACAAGTCAACTAAAAATTGAAGTGTGTTAAATTTTATATATATATTTCACTTGTTACAAAAAATGGTTCTTCTATGCTTACCATCCAAGAACTTTTTTCTTGATTTTCTGAAGATTTGACACGAGTTGGAGAAGCTGCTCTCATTGAATCAATCCAAGCATTAACTTTACTTTCTTCTAATCTCTTAGTAAAATTATTATGAGAAAAACCCAAAAACCCATTACTCAAAGCCATAGATTCTGGCACGGTAGCTGCACTTGGCAACACCACAGTAGAGATAAGATTCTTAATACATGACTTAACTTCAGGTGTTACTACATTATTTTGTTTCGTCATCATATAGCAAAACAAAGGTTAGAGAAGAAAAAATATTCAGTTATGCTATGGCTAATTACTCTGATGAATGAAGAATTTATAGAAAGAAAAAAGTTGAGAAAAAAATCAGACTTGGTTACTTGGCTAGCTAAGAAACGAGGTTGTGGTCAATTTATAAAGAAAAAAGGTTCAACGGCACAAACCGACGAAAAAAAAACAACTACTACTTCTTTTCAATGGTTTATTGTACTTCTCAGCAGTTATACTAAATATGTAAATGGTAGGGCCCACCAAAACTATTTTATTGATTTTGTTTTTTCTGTGCCGTAAAAAAAAAGGATAAATTGTAATTTTAGTTTGTTTGGCTCCCTAAATATATAACATTTTATTTTAGTCTCTTTAAAATATTCTTTAGGCTTTTGGTTCCTCTAAAAAATTTCATTCATGAAATTAATACATACTTCTTAGTCAACTCATGTCTAACCTTCATATTTTTTTAATGAAAATTTTCAGAAATGGGTAGAATATTATGACAATCTCTCCCAAAAAATGGAATTTTTTAACAAAACATGAATTAAATATGAATTTTTAAGTTTTTTGTGCTAAAAAATTCATATTAATTTCATGTTTTGTTAAAAAAAATCTTGTTTTTTTGGAAAATATTGTCATAATATTCTACCCATTTCTGGAAAAATTTATTAAAAAATATGAAGGTTAGACATGAGTTGACTAAAAAGTATGGACTAATTTCATGTATGGAAAATTTAGAAGGACCAAAAGCCTAAAAAATATTTTAAGGGGACTAAAATCAAATGTTGGTATATTTAAGGAGACCATTTACTTATTTAACCCTTTTAGTTTTGGATTGTTTGAGTTGTATAATTTTTTTTACTAAAATAACGACATGTATTCATTTAAATTTGTAGAATACATCGGAGCAAATCAAAATTTCATAAAACCAAAAAAGATGAATCGTTGAACAAACTCACAACATTCATATTAGTAGAGTACAACGACAAAATGCTTATAATTGTGACAAAGTCTACAAATATGATGAAATTAAAGTGTCTAGAATGCTCATGTTTTCTAATCTATAACGTTGAAGACGTCAAAGTCATTGTTAAATTTGCACTTAATCGAAACTAGTATTTCAATCGATCAGCACAACAAAACAGGAAATCAAAATAAGGTTGCACCAAGACGATGAACAAAACAACACATCGCACCAAGACAGTGAAATCACAAAAGAAAAATTAAATATATGTAAAAATCAATTATAAATCATAGAGCGGAGACAAACAAATTAAATTGGTTATTTAGGGCTAAAAATGGGCTCTAAACCACCCGTTATGTGTGGATGAAGAGGATGAAGGGATGAGAAGAGAACAAGAGTGTATGATTATTTGGAACCTTCACGCCGCAAGTGGATCCTGAAATTTCGTGATATTTACTCCCTCTGTCCTTTTTTAAGCGTCTCTTTTGTAGAAAAGTTTTGTTTTTATTTAACTGTCATTTTCAAAGTTCAATGCAATATTAAATGTTGTTTTACCAATATTACCAATTATTTATTATATAGAAAGAAATATATGAAACAAGATATTAAATGAATGAAACTATTATTGAAAATGGATAAATTATTGTATCAAAAATAGTAACATTTATGGATTGTCTTACTTTATGTAAAATGTCAAAAAATAACAATTAAAAAGGAACAGAGTTAGTACCATTTAATTTGATATGTCCTATATTCGAGATGAATGGACTACCTCGTTTTGGAAAAGAGTACTGCTGCTCTTGATTATTTTTCTCTTAAAAGATTCGATCTTTGGTTACTGGGGCCTAATTATAAAGATTTATTAAGTTCATCAATAATCTTGAGAATATGTCGTGTCGTGTGTACTTGACACGATAAATGAATTGAATAGGGTAAGAGAAATTTGGTTTTTTCTTTCTTATAGAAATTATTTCTGGAATGGATAATGTTAAATTTAAGATTAGTAACTCTTTTTAATTTTTATATTTTTAAAATCATATCAATATTTATATTTTAACTCTTTTTTATTTTTATATTTTTAAAATCATATCAATATTTATATTTTAAAAGTAATGATATTCTTAAATCAAAATATTGAACTTAAATGATTAATAAGTTTCATCAAAGAATGAATTGTTCGAAAGAATCAATTTTAATCTTTACATGGAAGACTTTTTTATGAGTCTTTATTTATCTCATGACCATCTGTTTACATGTGTTTTTGGTAAACGACGGGTCTAATTTTGTTTATTACAAGCAGGATCAAACTAGAAATCCTAGAACATGGTTGTGCATTATTATTTCCAAAAAAACATGAATGTTCATCATCTTTAATGAGTTTGCTTACAAAAAGATGAAGAAAACTGTTTTTACATGAAGATAACTGTCTAATCTTGACAGAAACCAACAATTGATTGTTTAAAAGTTGTTAAAATGAACATAAAGAAAAGCTTTAAGTTTAAAAGAACACAAAAACTTAAAGAAATGTAAATTGCATTGCATTGAATGTAAAAGATGGTTCACAAGATCATGTTACATACATTCTGTTTACTCTTTTCTCTAGACGTTGGTACTTCGAGTGTATAGAATTTTTGGTAATGATTTGTAACCCGTTTTTCCTATGAAAAACTACTATATATACATAGAAAAATAACTGAAAACCTAACGGCTAGAAACTATATAATTTCGACAGCTTCAGTATGATTTCCACGTGTTTGAACCTTCAAACTTGCCTCTTCAAAGAGAAACTTCTCGAAGTCTTCTTCCTCTCTGTCGAAATTCCTTTTAGTCGAACTCCATATGCTTTCTCTTGGAATTAGGAAAATCTTGCAATCATGGACTTGGAGAACCTTGCAGTTTTAGACGCCTTTTTCTTGTCGAAAAGCTTATGCTTCATCCTCCACTTATAGAATTTGATGGCTTCATAACCATTTCTCCTGTCAAAATACACACTTGAAAATACAGGCTAACACCAGTCGAAGTGTACAAACACTTGTCGAAATACATGTATTTCTACTTGTACTTAAAGAATTTTGTGGTCTTCATAACCACATTGTCTGTCGAAATGCATGTTCAAAAATCCATGCTAACAAATTGCCCTCCAAAAATGTCATCTTCGACTGAAAAAATGAGGGAGAAGATTGACATTTTTGAAAACTTCAAAATTTTCAGAATCTGAATCATTTTCACCATCTGCCCCCCCCCCCCCCCCCCCAAAGTTTTGGCATTGACAATTGTGTCAAAGAGAAATCTGTCGAAATCAGTTTATTTTTTATTTCAATCAATTCTTGGAGTTGACATTTTGGAACTTTGTAACCTGAAGCAACCTGTGTAAGGTCATTGGCCTCTTGATTTTCAATTCGAGGCACATGTTGTACGTTAATGGAGTCGAAATGTTTTAACAATGAATTAGCAGAAACAAAATACATGATCAAATTTTCACTAATACATTTGTATTATTTTGTTAATTGTTTCACCACCAATTCTGAATCTCTTTTTATTTCGACATTTTTTGCCCCCGGTTCCAATAACATTTGTAATCTTGTTATTAAGGCTTCATATTCAGCCTCATTATTGGAGCAATAACCATTTATTTTATATTTGAACTTTGTTGGTATATTTACAGGAGAAATTATCATTATCCCAACTCCAGTACCATTTTTTTGGCTAGAACCATCAAAATATAGAGTCCAAGGCTTTTTATTCACATAACTTTGTGTTGCTTCGACCATAGAATGATCTACTATAAAATCAGCAACGATCTGACCTTTAATTACTTTTAAAGGCTGATAAGTCAATGAATATTCAGAGAGTGTTAAAGCTCATTTTCCAATTCGACTATGTAGAATTGGTTTAGACAACATATGTTTAATAACATCAAAATGCGAATAAACATAAACATCAATAGACTTTATATATTGATTAAGTTTAGTACATGAAAAATACAGACATAGACACAATTTTTCAATGGGACTATATACCTAGTTTCAGCATCATTTAAAACTCAACTAAGATAATATGTGGCTCTTTCGACACCATTACCATCTTCCTGGGCTAACATACTCCCTATGGTCGAATAAGATGATGAAATATACAATTTCATGTTTTTATTCCTAATTGGAGGCAATAAAATTGGAGGCTTTGTCAGATAATCTTTGATTGTGTCGAAAGCCTTTTGATGCTCCTGCCCCCAATGAAAACTATCCTCTTTCTTCAGTCGAAGTAATGACGAAAAAGCTTGTGTTTTGCCACTTAAGTTTGAGATAAATCTTCTTAGAAAGTTTATTTTCCCCAATAAAGACTGAAGCTCTTTCTTCGTTGAAGGAGGCTTAGTTTTATTCTGGTTGATTTCAATGCCTTTTTTGTGTACGACAAATCCCAAGAAGTCACTTGCACATACACAGAAGGCACATTTTAGTGGATTCATTTTCAATCCATATTTTCTCATTCTTTCAAATGATTGTCGAAGATGATTTAAATGTTCATTTTTCGACAAAGATTTTACAACAATATCATCAATGTAAACTTGCATAAAATTTTCAATAAAATCATGAAACATTGAATTCATTGCTCTTTGGTATGTAGTGTAACAGCCTGATTTTTAGTATTAGGTTTACTTAATATTATTATATGCTTATTATATTTATTAAATGATTATTTTGGTGATTTAGTGGATTTTAGGTAATTAAGGGTATTTTGGTCAGTTGAGGGTTAGTGGTATTTTTGTAATATGTTAGAAGTTTGAAAATTGAATTTTAGAGAGTTGTGGTAAATTAGTAAAAGGGGAGGTTTAAGTATAGTAAAAGTATAATGTTTTATTTATAAGAGTTGGATATAACTAAGTCCACTAGTGTAAGTGACCCAAACCCATTATATTTAAAGAGAAATGGTAGTGTTAGTGAACTAAATGAAATCATTTGTGAAAATTTATAGAAGAGACTAAGGAGAGAGAAGAGAGAAAGAAGAGGCTAGAAGAGGGAAAGCACTAGGAAGTGAAGAATTAAAGCTAGGAAGCACTTTTGGTGAAGAATTGAGGTAAGGGGAAATATTATTTTCATCATTTGGGTATTAAGAAACAAATGGGTTGTTTGGGATATTTTTAGCTTATGCTTAAATTCATGAACTTATGATTAATTGTGTTAAATTCGTTTTCCTTTTTAATGGTTGAAATGAACATGTGTTAAGTTACTGACTTGATGTTGTTATTTCATAAAAACTTATGTTTGATTATGTTGTTTAAGTAACTTTGTGAAATTTGATGAATTTGATGAGAAACATGATAATTGGTGTCGATTATGCTTGATTGAGTTGATTATGAACTTGGGTATGTGATTGGTTTATGAAATCATGAGATTATAAAGTTTGGGTTGTGTTTAAGTTGTTGTTGTTGTTGTTTATGTGAGAATTGCTTAAGTTGGTGAAAATGATTAACTTGTTGATGAAATGGATTAAGTTGATTCATGTTGGTTGATTTAAGTGATTATGATCATGTTGAATTGAATGGGAAACTTGGAATGTTGATGTTATGCTTTGTTTGTGAAATTAAGTCGTTTTGGAAGAATGGATTTTTGAGACGATAATTGATTTTATGAGGATAAGTTGATGTTAAGTGATTTTGATAAGTTTTTTAAGCTATATTAAGTGGATAATAAGTGGTGACAACTGGTTTAAGGATTTGGAAATGTTCTGGTGCGAATTGGGTCGAAAATCGATGTTGAAAACGGTATTTTTACGCAAAAACGCAAAAATCGAAAAATCATGTACTGGTAGTCACGCACGACCGTGCGCCCCTGTGGCACGGACCGTGTGTGATTCTCGCACACAGAGGACACGACCGTACGCCCCAGGAGCACGACCGTGTGCCCTGTGCAGTGTGGCGAAACCCTAATTTTGTGACTTTTTGAGGTATCCAATGCACTTGAATGGTTTCCAAACTCTTAAATATGGTTAATGGTGTTTAATGGTGATGTTTATGACTGATTAACTTGGATATAAGTATAGTAAGGCTTATAGGTTAATTAATTAGAGACGAACTTTGATAGTGAAGAAAAACGGAGATGTTGTGCATTATGCTTATGCTATGTGAATGAATGAATGATTATGATGATGATGCGATGTTTGATTACCTGATTTGTTGATGTGTGGCCTTATTGGTTTGACAATGGAATGGTGATGAATTGGTGATGGATGTTATATGATGGTGTAAATTGTATAACGATGATGAGTATGTTTGGTGTGCATTGTCGAGTCTATATGTGGGTCCATGCATTCATAGTTAGTTACTGGTGCTTGATTTAAAATCAAGAATAAAATTGGTGCTTGATTTAAGATCAAGAATAAATTGGTGGGTGATTTAAGATCATTATGGTACCACATGGATGTAGAGTCCTTAGGCGCATTGCATACACATGAAGCGTAGTATGTGGCAATGTTTTGGTGTGAACTTGTGCATCTAATTGGTAATTGGATACTTGGTGATTGCAATGATATTGAATTGATTTAACTTGAGTTGATGATTATATACGAACATGTTTTAGTGTGAGCATTTGATATGTATATAACTGTGGAGTAACCCGTATGATGATTGTATGCGAATATGTTATGAATGTATGTAAGACGTAACCAAACTTTTTGTAACGAATATATATGTATTGTTGTCGATGTTATTGTTGCCTGAACTTACATGTGTTTATTAATCTCTTATGTTGAACGTATATTTTAACCTCCAGTGACTTTTGTCGCCTCACCCTTGTGGTGTAGACGTCATGCAGGTTGAGGAGTAGCATCTTGCTTGTGAGTTGATGAGGACGGCTTGAGGCCTACTCTTATTTATCTACTTTTCTCTAGGAGTTTAGATTTAGGTGCTCTGATCTAGGATGTCGGGATTTCCATTTGTTGGGTTTTATGCTATGAGATCTTATGATCAAACTGTTGATGTTATATTTTGTTGAGTTGTATGTTATGAATCGAGGCATGACATTTATATGATGTTGAGTATGATTTTATTCCGCTACGAGATCAATATGTTTGGTGAAATTTTTATATTGAATATTTGATATGAGTTTATGTTGAAGTAGTAAGGCTATAATGTATGATAAATGCGTGATTTATCTTTTAATTATGTTTTCGGGGATTGGGGCTTTACATGTAGCACCAACATTTTTTAGGCCAAAAGGCATCCCTACCCATTCGTAAGTGTCTAATGCCCTTGGGCAACGAAATGTTGTTTTCGACACATCTTCTTCAGCAATAAAGATTTGATTATAGCTAGAATAACCATCAAGCATACTTAAATATTCAAATCCTGCTGCTGAATCAACTAGCATTTCTGCCACTGGCATAGGATATTCATCCTTTGGTGTAACATTATTTAAATCTCTAAAATCTATACAGACTCTAAGAGTCCCATTTTTCTTAATAACAGGAACAATATTTGCTAACCATTTGATATACCTTGTAGTTCTAATGAACTTGCTTTTGAGGAGTCTTTCAATTTCCTCTTTGATTTTCGACATAATTTGAGGTTCAAACCTTCTTTGAAGTTGTTTTACTGGCTTCTTACCTGGTCGAATTGGTAACTTCAATTCCACCATTTCCCTGCTTAATCCAGGCATTTCATTGTAATCCCAAGCAAAGCAGTCTTTGAACTTCTTCAAGAGTTCAACTGTCTGAACCTTCAAATCTGGATCAATTTTAGAACTGATATAAGTTGGTCTTTTGATTGATCCATCTCCCAAGCCAACTTCCTCTAGATGATCTTGAGCTTGGATTTTCCTGGTCAAAAGAGAAGGGTCTTTTTCAAAACCCAAAGGCTCTTCGTCATATATGCAGTCAAGCCTCTGGCTCTCAACCATTTTTTCATCAATGTTTTCGACAAACATTTTATCTATGGTTCCCACAACCATTTTTTGTTGCATTTCGGCCTCTAATGCCTTTTTTATTTTATTTTCGGCCATATAGGCCGTAATCTTTGCCCAAACTTCTTGTTCAGACATAATAATTATCGTCAATATTCAACTTATAATAATTTCGGCCTCCAAAGATTCATTCTCTGGGTACTCCCTTTCCCACATGAATCCATAGGTAGGGTGCAGCCTGACAGAGCAAACATTTTCCTGGTCAATAAAACCAGATTCAGCTGCATGGCATGGCGCTATATTTGCCAAATTCTTATCAAAGGTTTTTCTTGTGACATGGTTCACCTCAGCAGTGAAGTAACTTTGATCTTCCTCAATGTTCTCCACCAAACCATCATCTCTCCAGATGGAGATTCTTTGGTGCATAGAAGAGGGCATAACCCCAATTCGATGTATCCATTCTCTGCCTGAAAGTAAATTAAAGTTCGCCTTGTAAGGCACCACCATGAAAAGCGTAGGCCTTGTTATGCTTCCTACCGTTAAGTTAACTTGGAGGGCACCAAGCGAATATCTAGCTTTTCCCTCATAATTAGAGAGAACAATATTGTGGGGCTTTAAGTCTATATCAAACTTCCCAATCCTCCTCAGTAAGGATTGGGGAATCAGGTTTACTACCGCTCCTCCATCAACAAGAACTTTGTTAACGCCCACTTCATCCACTTTTGCTTGTATAAACAAAGGCTTCGAATGAATTTTCATTGAACCATCTAGTTTTTCAAACTTGGCTTTCTGTTCATCCACACAACCATAGTTTGTAATATAATAGTACATTGGCATGTTGGCCATAGGCTCTGGGTCAAAATCTTCATTAGATTCTTCGACTTCAGAAATAACATCATACTCAGCATGGAGTATTGAAACGAAATTACATATAACATCAAAATCGGGCTCGAAATCCATAAAATCTGAATCCAAGTCCTCATCATCATCAACAGTCATTTCCCTTACTGGAGGTAATGCAGGGAACAACCTCTCTTTGACTAGATTTTTAGCCACTTCGACTACTTTCTTACCCTTGATATCACCTTCATCAGTTTCGACATCAGCAAAGGCCTTTTTAGCAGTCTTCTTGTAGCGTTATTATTGTAAGCGTATTTCTTAGACCCATCAGGAATCTTAGTGCCAATAGCACTGCTGCTTCCTTTCTCCATTTTGATTTTCCCAACTGGAGAAATCTGTTGGGTTGGGTGAATCCATTTTCCAGCAGGAGCTTTTGCTTTAGGCACAAAAGTTTTTGGTCAACCATCTCTAAAAAAGTGACTGGTGGTCGAAGATGAATTAGTGAATGAGATAAAGCTCCTGTCAAAAGAAAATTTAGGTCTGTGGTCAGCAAACCATGTTCCCCTTTTCTTAGATTGGGGCTTGAAGCTTCCACCATCTGACATTCAACAATATTAGCATTGACTTCGACAGACTGGTTCTCCACAGCTTCGACTATGGCATCTACCACCATACAGTCTGTTTGTTCTGTTTACATTGCATAAACAACTTTCATGGGATCATCATCTACTTGCATCTGAGACTTAGCCTTTTCTCCGAATTTCAACCTTCCTTCGTTCAAAGCTTTCTGAACAAGATCCCTGAAAAGAACGCAATGTGAGGTTTTATGTCCCAAATAATTGTGAAACTTACATAAACATCTCTTTTTACTTTGCTCCAATGGAGGAGTTTTTAAACCCTTAGGTACTATAACTTGTCCATCAACAACTAAGAGGTCAAATATTTTGTCACATTTTGTTATATCAAATATATAAGTTTTGGGAATATATTTGTCATTTTTTGGTTTTGCAGGATTTTTCCCGTCAGATGGCCTCAACAATTTACAGGTGTAAGGAGGCCCAGGTTTCAATTCTGCAACATTAACCTCATTATCTTCGGCATCCTCATAAGCTATGTCAAACTCTTGGTCACTGTCGTTCGTTTCGACATATGCGACCTTTTCTTTTTTATGATATTTATGAGTTCTGGCTTTCTCAGCCTTTAGTTTTTCGACCTGTCGAACTGTATCAGCCAACTGGGCCATATCTCTTAAATATTGAGTATCTAACTTTTTCCTAATGGAATAGTCAAGACCCCCAGTAGCCATTTCAACTAATTCATGTTCAGGAACTTGGGTGAAACACCTAGCCTTCAATAGTTTAAATCTATTGAGATAATCATCAATAGATTATTGTAGTTTACGCCTAATACTAGCCAATTCTTTCAAACTTATTTTAGATTGACCCATGTAAAATTGTTCATGGAATACTCTTTCTAATTGATTCCAATTATGGATTGAATGTGGGGAAAGAGTAGTAAACCATGTGAATGCATTCTTTGTCAAAGAATTGGGAAAGTATTCCATTCTTAAATTTTCATTATTTGCAAGGTCCCCTGCCTCAGTCAGATAACGAGCAATATGTTCAACTGTGGATTCACAGATGTCACCAACAAATTTTGTGAACTTAGGAATTTTCCATCCCCTAGGAAGTTTAGTCTGAAGAACATACTCTGACATGGCTGAAACGAAATTGAGCTATGTAAGCCTATGTTAAGGCCATTTTGAACTAGAATGGTTTCGACCAAATTTGCTATATTATTATGTCCTGCCAAATTATTTTGGTGGACATTTCTAACTACGACATCAACATCTTGGTTTCTATTTACTAAAATTACTGGAGGACTCCCAACATCCTCTATTTAGGCCACTGGTTCGACTGGTCGAACTTGGGGGACAAGTTGTTGCCCTTGATTCCCAACATCCTCTATTTAGGCCACAATTTGTAAAGGCCTGAGATTTTAGATTTGAGGAATTTGTTGATCCCTTGTTTGGATAGGGGCGAAGAAATATGTTATTCTCCCCCATTTATGTGACCAACATCTGGTAACTTTGGTTTGTGTTCTGTATCATAGGATTGAACATTGTTCCATTTTGTTGTGTTAACATATTTACCATCTCATGATTACTCTCATCCATCTGTTGTCTTAAAGAAAGTAAGGAATTATTTGTCAAAGATGGGAAAGCATTTCGACCAGGAATGCTAGAACTAGAAGGAAAATGTGAATTATAAGGCGTCAACACAGTTGCATTATCTGCATATGTAAACGCACTTGTGTGCAGGCCAACCATCATTGTTGTTGGCATGCCATAGGGAAAATCCCTTGTGACCATATGCATTGTGAATTGTTGCATAGAAAGAAATCTATTATCCAACGAAGTTCTCACTTGATAATTTGGATCTGTAGGGGTCAAAGGGAAAGTTATTGGTGGTGGCACTGAAGCCACATAGTCAGATTATGTCAATGCAGCAGTGGTCGAAACAGATACACGGGCAGTTACCCCCATAACTGTCGAAACTGGTATAGGAGCAGTTTCTCCCATAGCATTTGACACATAGGCATCCATTGTAGGAATAGATGCCTGGGCAGATTGTGCTTGTAAAGATTGTGCATTCATCTGGGAAGATGATGCAGAAGTACTGGGACTAACCATTTCTTTAAGGGTTTTTATCACTTCTTAAATGTATGCACAAATAAGATTTTCCAGAAAAATTTATCAGAATGATTTGAAATTTTCCATAAACGTTTTTTCACAAAAACACTTAAGGAAAAATATAAATTTACGGAAATTTCTTCTAAAATGCACAACACAGGGTCCCATCGGACGTGCCAATTTGTTTACCTGTGTTTTTGGTAAACGACGAGTCTAGTTTTGTTTATTACAATTAAGATCAAACTAGAAATCCTAGAACATGGTTGTGCATTATTATTTCCAGAAAAACATGAATGTTCATCATCTTTAATGAGTTTGCTTAAAAAAAGATGAAGAAAATTGTTTTTACATGAAGATAACTGACTAATCTTGACAGAAACCAACAATTAATTGTTTAAAAGTTGTTAAAATGAATAGAAAGAAAAGCTTGAAGTTTAAAATAACACAAAAACTTAAAGAAATGTAAATTGCATTGCATTGAATGTAAAAGATGGTTCACAAGATCATGTTACATACATTCTGTTTACTCTTTTCTCTGGACGCTGGTACTTCGAGTGTATATAATTTTTGGTAATGATTTGTGACCCTTTTTTTCCTATGAAAAACTACTATATATACATAGAAAAATAACTGAAAACCTAACGGCTAGAAACTATATAATTTCGACAGCTTCAGTATGATTTCCACGTGTTTGAACCTTCAAACTTGCCTCTTCAAAGCGAAAGTAGTCGAAGTCTTCTTCCTCTCTGTCGAAATTCCTTTTAGTCGAACTCCATATGCTTTCTCTTGGAATTAGGAAAATCTTGCAATCTTGGACTTGGAGAACCTTGTAGTTTTAGACACCTTTTTTCTGTCGAAAAGCTTATGCTGCATTCTCCACTTATAGAATTTGATGGCTTCATAACCATTTCTCCTATTGAAATACACACTTGAAAATACAGGCTAACATCAGTCGAAGTGCACAAACACTTATCGAAATACATGTATTTTCACTTGTACTTAGATAATTTTGCGGTCTTCATAACCACATTGCCTGTCGAAATGCATGTTCAAAATCCTTGCTAACATCATCAAGATTATTAGGGGTCCTATTCTCTAAAAATTGAAAGATTAACCAAAAAAAAAAAAGTAATCATACTTTTAGTGTTTTTCTCTTGAGGGGATACTTTCGGTCTTTCTTTGGCTGAAGAGTCAAGCTAAAATAAGAAGATAGATTACAAGATTGGCGATAAATACTAGTCAATTTTCTATATAAGAGAAAAGAGAAGCGGTAACTTATATAAATTTTGATAAATAAAAAAAATCAAAATATCCAATTTAATAAACAATAAAGTAGTTCATATTTAAATAGTGAGGTGAGATACTTTTTCGAATTTCAATCAAAAATTGTTTACATCTAAAAATAATATTAAGTTGTTGGTTGAAAATTATCTATTATCGAATAAACTTTAGTTGATGCTTAGTGAACCGAATGAGAAATTAGCCGAATTAGGGACAGTAAAAAATGTGTTAAACAAATCTTTCTCAAGTCTAAAGAATCTCAAATGCGTGTGGAACTAAAAATCAGACATCAAAGATTGGGTTCCTATTTAGTAGTGAAAAGTAACATAAACAATTAAAATCTAGGGAGCATGTTCAGAGAGAGGGAGAGAGAGTTGCGTGGACTAGGTGCCGGAAAAGGTTGTGAAATAGGATAAACAAGGCAAAATGTGGGGTGTCATAGGAGTACACCCAACAATGGTCACAAACTTAGACACTTATCCATGAGTTTAGCCGAATAACGGCAGTCAAGATGAGTCTTTGTTGCCCAAGTTATGGTCGGTATGATTTCGTGTTCTGCCTAATTGTCTATAATTATCACATGTAAATTTAATTTTAGACACATTCTATCAAATTATCATTTTTATTCGCATTTAGCTTTGTATTTCTACTTTTTCGTACTTGTATTTTTCTTAACTTAATAGTTCTCAAAAACCACAAAAATTGTACTTAACACCCTTTGGAGGGGTCAAGTTTATATATTGATCCCTAATAATTTTCAAAAATTTGCAATTTCTCTCCAAAAATTGCAATTTAGTTCCTAAAAAACTTAAAAATTGCAAATTAGTCCCTATATTTTTGCTGATCAAACCCTGTTTTTTATTTTGAATTTTTAATATGTTATAAAAGTGGCCTAACAAAGTTTAAGAATGAAGAATTTTACATCTCTATCCAAACAAGATAAAAAAAGTGGCCTAACAAAGTGGCCTAACAAAGTTTAAGAATGAAGTTTAATATTGAAATGAAGGGAAGAGATCTCCTAATTTTCAATTACTTCATTCAAATACATTTAAGGGAAGAGATCTCCTAATTTTCAAATGAAAATGTTCATAAATGCATAGGACCTCAATCCATATATGATGATGAGACTTTTTTTTAGGGGATTATGGTCAAGACATGCTCTATGCCTCCTTTATTTTAACTAGTCGTCTCTTAACATGTATTATCAGTTTTAAGTAGTATTTTTTTGTTACACAGTTTTAAGTAGTATATATATAAGGTTAATATAAATGTTGATCTTTACACCTAAAAATAATTAAGTTGTCATCCGAGAAAGGAAAGCAGTCGAATTAAGGTTTAGATGATTCCCCTATAACTAAATAAAGGATAATCAAATACAAAACTGTCATATATGAGATAGATGAATCTTTCTCAAGTCCACTAAGGTTTACTCAAGTTGTGGGTGTGTTAGAACAAGTCAAAATCATGCGAAACATGGCAATTTAGTGTTTTGTTTTTGTTCCATGTTTGTAGTGCTATTCACTGAAGAGACTATCTACACAGAGGCACGACCTGAGAAAATGTCACACGCGCCGATACGAAAAACATAAAACACCATGCAATGGGGAAATCAGGCCAAATGTGGGATGTCACGTCCTCCTTGAAATGGGAAGAATCACACCTTAGCAGTGAAAACAGTCGGGCGAGACTATATTTTGTAGGTCACTATGTTTTGGCTAGTAGGACAAGTTTTGTCTATAAATTAATAATGCATCTTTACATTTTATTCAACAGACACGATCAACACAATCAACCAAATCATTCTATTTTTGTAAATTTATCCTTTATCTTTATGTTTTACTCTTACTTATGTAATTATTAGTTTAGTAGCTCACAAAAATCTCAAGTCCGTACTTAACTTTCTTGAGGAGTTAAAAAACTCTTAGCCCAAAGACAAAATTCTTTTCTAAGAATAAGAGTTTGAAGCACAAAACAAATAATAAATGAGAGCTATTGACTCATCACTCAATTGACTTTCAAGTTCAACCACAATTGATATTAGATCAAAATGAGTTGAAATGTTAGTAAACTTATTTGTAAATATTCACTTATAAATCAATAGAAACATGATTAATACTTAAGAAACTTGTTAACAATTGAATAATATTAGATCAATTGTTAATTCACTTATAAATCAATTGTTTACGACAATTTTTTAGTCAAATGAGTGCTTATAAACAAATTGTTTAGGACAAATTTTTATTTGTATGTTGTTTTTATGTGTTTCCAATTGCATTAAGTCATGAACGAACACAATAAGTCAGCAATGAATATGAAAACAAAATATCAGTGGACCAAACTGCTATAAACTGGAATGGACCTTGGAGCCTCTTTTGAATCAAATATTTGTCGTTGTTAATAAAGAATAAGAAAAAAGTCAAATAATCTGACTAAGCAAACTTTACACATGTTGCTTCAAACGGAAACCAAAGATAGAAAACTAACAGTAGCAAAAGCCAAAGGTTTCAAAATGGACAAAGGAAATTCAGCAACTAGTATAGGATGCTTTACTTAGTACTGCTTTTCTTATGTGTAAAATTTTCAGCTGTTCCCTCTTCAATTTTGTATAGTTTCCTTTTCTGAATATTAATTTTTGGGCCAATTTACACTATTGATCTCTTATTTAAATTCATATAATGATTTGGTTCTTTAACCTTTTTTTTAATTTTATTTTTGTCTTTTTGATACATTTACATATATATTTTCAAGTTTTAAATCTAAGATTTATAAACAAACATAAATGAAAGACCATGAATTTAAAGATTAGGAGGTCATAAGAAATAAAATTAAGTTAAATGATCAAGTATAATTTTGCCTAATTTTTGCGGAAAATGTATAAGAATTGGAGTGAAAATGACGAAGCCTTTTTGTAAATTTGATTTGATTGATTTGTGTGGGACCTATGTAAAAGGAGTATACATTACTATTATGGTTACGTGTATCCATAGTGGCCATAATGCAACTGGGCTACTACTTTCGGTTGGCTTATTCCATTGGGTAGGAACCAGGCATGAAGATCTTTTAACCTTAACACATCAACTCTTCTTTATTTTCTTTTATTTGGGACAATTATGTCTTTTATCAAGGTATATCATATATGGAAGAGATATTTATGAAAGATTGCCAAATTATTTGGGTCAACAACTCAACAGGACCAACTTCCCTTCAAGATAGTTGTAAAATAATCATTAATATCACTTTAATTAATAAAAATTTATGCTACACCAAATTAAAAAACAGTTATATTAGTACATGAGAAGTGTGTGGCATAACCGACATCATGATTCCATCAAGAGAAACAATGAACAAATAATCATTTTTGTCTTTAAATGTTTAATGAGTAGTCATACTAGTCTTTCAATATAGCAAAATTTTAAAATAATCTTTGATTGTACATTGTATTAATCAAAATAGTCTCTAACGTTAAAATATTTCGTTGATGCTAACATGGAGTCTGATGTATGGATTAACATTAGAAACTATTTTGACTAACCGAATACACAGTCAAAGACTATTTTAAAATTTCACTATATTAAAAGACTATTGTGGATATTCATTACACATTCAAAAACAAAAATGACTATTTGTCTGATAAACAATACTACAAGACAGGGTTTGATGGAGTGTTGAAGTTCTGCCAGTTTTTAGTAGAGATATATGCCCACATAAAGAAAAATAGGGTATTAGAGAAAGGTGTGTGCCAAAATTCGCGCAAGTAGTAAAAATTTGTATTCACCGCGATTGCAATTAACTTGGGTCGTAGCAAACTGTTCTACTTAGGGTGTGTTTGGTAACACAAATAAGCTAGCTTATAGCTTTTTGGATTAGCTTATAAGCTTGCTTGATAAAATTAGATGTGTTTGGTAACAAGCTTTTTTCATTAGCTTATAGCTTTTTTCCGGATGCTATTTCAAGTAGCTTTTGAGCTTATAGCTTATAGCTTTTGACATTTTCTTCCATTTTTAACCTTTATTTTTATTTTATTATTTTTTAAACAAATGACCACTAAACCCATGTTATCAAAGTAACTGCCAATTTATTTTTCTTTTCCGGTTTGCTGAACAGCCAAGCACTTTCTTTTTTCCTTTTATATATAGATCCTCTTACATTTTATTAGTTTATATATTATTTATAATTTCAAATAAAACTATATAATTTTCAAAAAATAAAAAGATATATTATATAAAAGTTTTTTAAAATATTTATTATATCAAAGTTAAAACTTTTGATTATACAAAAATCACAATTTAATTTATATACCACATTTACCATTTTAAAGATGAAATTAATTAAAATATTTAAAAATAAATATATTAAGTAAAATTGTTTATAAACAAAATAATAAATAAAATATATATATATATATATATATATATGTACTTTTATGTCATTTTATATTTATCAGCCACTTCAACAACTAATTTTACCAAACACATTAATTTTAATAAGCGAGCTTTTCAGCTATAAGCTATCAGCTATCAGTCATCAGCTATCAGCTAACTTTTCAGCTATCAGCTAGCTTATAGCTTATTTTTACCAAACACACCCTTAGTAAAATGATAGTTTGATGTTAAATATTGGTTTGAAACTTATAATTAATAACTCAATTAATTGATAATGATTAAAAACGACGAGGACTTCAAATCCCCTCTTTTTTCCCCTACTTGACTATATAATTCTCTATCAATAGCAATTGCATTTCCTATGAAAGCATTAAATTAGCAGGTATAATATCTAATCTTGAATCTCTCTTTAAAAAATATCGGTCGGGTGGGACTAAGGGCGGGAGAAAATAAATTGGGTTTCGTGGGACAAAGTGTATAGGTCTTTAAAGGAGGGTGGATTGGGGATTAAAAATTTGAGAGCCTTCAACATGGCTCTTTTAGGGAAATGGATGTGGAAAATTAAATCAGAGAGTGTTGGATTGTGGGAAATGGCTATTTTTCCGCCTCTTCGAAAAAAAAATATAGCAAACAAGATTAGGTCTAATTCCTTGACTCAAAATCTCATTTATCTAATGATGAACCCAAATTTTTTATGTGAGCTATTATTATTTAAAGCATGAATGAACACTAATTTTTACCAACACATATTAACAACCATATGACTATCTAATATGAACAATAACCCTAGGTCTAACTCACACTACCTATTTTTCAATAGTGAGGTATTTCTATGTTCATTTCATAAAAGGCCTAAGAATCAACAACGTAGTGAATGTGTCTTCAAATATATATTTTTTATAGCTTCCGGTGACGATGACTCGAGTCATGGTAATGGGCGTGAAAGGTTGATTTGAGTCGGGTGGCATGATTCGAATCATGTTGCTGAAATTTTCCTTTTGATGTTTCCTGGATGATGTGATTCGAACCACACAGTTGTAATCATCATAGTTGATTCAAATCATGGTGTACTTCTCTATAAAAATATATAGTTGAAAAAAAATCTGATTCTAACACACCATAAAACAGGGAATACAAAAGTGGATTGGGCTTTTATGTTGAGAGATTTGAATATTGCTTTATACACTCCAAAGAAAGCTAAAACACACCAGTAGTTTACGTTTTTAACCCCATCGGCAGTTAACTACCGATGAAAAGGATCCGGCGGCAGCTAACTGCCGATGAGAAGGAAATCAGCGGCAGTTAGCTGCCGTTGCCATATTTTGCCTATATTTTCTAAAACTTCACATTTTTTCATCTTAATGTTAACAAAAACGATAAAATGAGTGAACAAAAACGATAAAATGACATGTGATTAAAGTGAAAAAGCTAAAAACAACAAAAAAAAATAATAAATAAAAATGATAATAATAATTTGAAAATCATACTCTTAAAAATAACAGAAGTTATATTTTCTTTTATTATTATATATATGATATGATTTATTATATATACATACATACACATATATATATATATATATATATATATATATAAATAATTTGATTTTTTATTGCATTTTTATTTATTATACTCTTATATTAAAATTATACTCTAAAAAATAATTTTGATTTATAAATATATATAGAAAAGAATAGAAAAAGAAAAGAAAAAATGGAAAATAATGGAATATAAATAAGTCAATGTGTGGAAAATAATGAAAAAAAGCAAATTCATGCTCCACGGTAGTTAAGTGTCGATAGAGTAGAGATGTGAAACGACAGTTAACTGCCGAAAAATGTGAAGTTTTAGAAAATATAGGCAAAACATGGCAACAGAAGCTAACTGCCGTTGGTTTCCTTCCCATCGGCAGTTAGCTGCCGCCGGATCCTTCCCATCGACAGTTAACTGCCGATGAGGTTAAAAACGTAAATTACTGGCGTGTTTTAGCTTTCTTTAAATTGTATAAAGCAATTTTCGAGAGATTTTTGGTGAGGTTCTAGGGTTGATAAACACATTTTAAACTTCTTGGGTATTTAGGAATAATTAGGGAAATTAAGGATTTAAGTTTTGTCTATTATATTCTTGAGTGAAAATCATGGAGAGTCGAGAGATATTATTAGCAAATTATAATTTGAACAAACATCACAAAAGACGTATAGAAATTACACATCAAAAGTTGAATTGAATTTCTTAATCTTGCCCCCAAACATGCTTCAACCATTTCTTTCTAGTTTCATGTCATTCACAATCGACTAGAGATCCAGACCAAACCATTATATTTCATTAATTTTTTACTTCACATATATCATTAGTATTATTGTATAATATTTTTCTTGTTGTAAATATGCATTTGTTTTAATAGTTTAAAAAACGAGCTATGCTATTGGAACAACAAAAAATGGGGTCAAGTTTCCATGCATTCAATATTTTTAGTAGATCGTGGTTTATTAGGATCAAACAATCCAAATTTAAGTTTGGTATTTGAAAATATAAAACAAAAATTATATTCAGTTTTTTTGTGAATCATCAAATCAAGATCGGACAATTGCTAATGGATATGACTACGTTAATGTGAGAAAATCCCGACTGCAACGAATCCAACTATTTTTGACCTCGTATGTAGACCATGTACGCACCTCTCCCTCTCACAAGCACGCCACCAGAGGTGGTAGGAAAAGTTGAAAATCCCCTCCGACCGTATGTATATACGAGTGGGTGTTTGAATATGTGTGCAAATATCTTTTTCTAAAAAATATTTGTAGTGTTTGGAAATAATTTTTTTTAGATTTTTAAAAAAGTTTATTTACTTTTTTTTATAAAAAATTGGCTTAAATGCACTTTTGATCTTTATAGTTTCTAAATTCATTTTTTTATCCCCTAAATAATTTTTTTTTGCCACATATTATCCCTCATCATATTTTTTGTCATTTCTTTTTTCCGATGCAACTTATTCCTTTATAACATGACAACATTTATTAGATATATTTTTATTGACATGAGGATTTATTGTGGCATAATAAGCAATGTCACATCATAAAAAATAAGTCAGATCATAAAAAATGATATAAAAAAATGAGACGAGTGGTCAAAATTTCAAAAAAGTTAAAATGAGACCAAAAAACTTACTTTTAAAATAGAGGGGACCGATTTTTTTTTAGGGGACAAATTTTTATTTTTTTAAAAATAGGAGAACAAAAAATGTATTTAAGCCAATTGAGTTGAACCAAACCAAGTGTTATTTGTTGATTTCCTCCCCAACTACAATACTAAGACAAACTTGTCTAGTACACATCAAGTGGTCAATGAATTCATTTTAAAATGAATCGTTCGAAAGAATTCCATTTGATTTTTGGTAGTAACAATTTTTAGTGAAATTTTAATTACATTTTAGTTGAACATCGGATTATTAGGACCGGTTTCTCCTAGAAAGGAGAGGACTAATAAAAACAGGCCTATTACACCCCCTAATGTTACATGGCAGCATGTTGTGGCTCCTTAAACCACATTCATGGCTGGTATGCCATAGAGTAGTGATGCGGTCATCTTATATCACACCTTCAAAAAGGTTGAATCTCCTCTTCTTCTTTAACTATTTTTTGTTAGGTCAATCTCCTCGTTCTCAAAGAACATTATCCCAAAATGGAAAGGGTATTATGGGAGTACATATTATAATTGGGTAATCAACTGAATAAACTGCTAGAGCCAGGCACTATTCCTTCAGCTTATCTCATAATTAATAATAACACCAACGGGTCCCCATCACCAAAGGAAACCCCAGTTGCTACAGAGCATATGAGTCCACACCTCGTTGCCTTTTTGTGATGGTAATTGCAAGCCACGATTCAAGATAAATGATTCACTGTGGACCCACAAATCATGGCCTAGTGCCAAGCCCACTTATGCCCACCAAGCCCACTCACCTTTCAATTCTACCCACCTTTCAATTCCACCCACCACCCTTAATTACCACTTCTCACTATAGTTTTTTTTTTCTTCTTCTCTAAATCGGATATCCTCCGCGTGCAACTTGTTGAGACTAATTCATCGAGTTTTGTGGAATTTAAATGAGCGGAAAACTCTTATAAGAGTCGGCAAACTCTCTCTAAGAGTTATAATGCTGCTACATGCTCAAAACTAGATTCGAACTCAGGATCTTGATTAAGTTAGAAGAGACTTAAGCCACCTCTTTTCACTATAGTTCATAGTTGTGATCTTCTCAATTTCTAAAAATAAAAATAAAAATAGAAGTTCTATTTGGGAAGATACAAAAAAAGTAGACAATGAGTCTCACCACTAAGTCGATCCACCATTATTAATTACTTTTTTAATAAAAAAGACATACTTCTTTGTGTTTACCACTCATTAAATAGAGTCAGTCCATTTCTTTTAAGAAATGAACATAATCACAATCCATATTTTTTTATAAGCAAATTCTGTTTTATATGATTTCACATCCTTTTCATTTCTTAAAAGAAATAAAAACTTTATTTGAAGAGAGATGAATACAAAAAGTAGATAATATGTTCCACCACCATTAATCTCTACATTTTTTATCTTCTTTTATTTTTCAAACTTCTGTAAGTATTTGTCTCTCCAAATAGAGCTATCCATTTATTTTGAGAAATTGAGATGATCATATCCGACTTTTACATAGGATCCTAATATCTAGCATGCTCGAAGGGTTAATTATTAATTTGGAAAATCTTGAATGGAATTCACGTGCCAAACCTTTAAAAGTTGGAATTTGCTATTAATAGGGACATTTGGAGCAACTTGTGTACATTTTTTGTGTGAACCGTGTATTCTCTACATGCAGATGCAGAAACTAATCTATCGAATTGTGTAGAACCACAATGAGTGACTCTTTCTCTCACACGAAATTGAACACTACTACATTCTTAGATATGAGTTCGAACTCATAACCTCTTGTTAAGATAAAAGATATCAATTATCATTTCATACAAGTGCTCTTTGGTAACCTGAGAGCATTTTAGCTGCAAATTTCAAGGTCCGGTTTGATAACTTGTTCTACTTTTTTTTGAACTGCAATATATTGTTCTACTTGAATATGCAAAAGATTTGGTGCTTCAAATCGTTTTAGGCGCACAAAGGAATCAAGATATTAGTGAGTGACACTAATAATATTGTCATAGAAGATTTGGAATTGGATGAAAAGAGTATTATATTTTGTGCGTATAATTATGATTTATTAACCCATTTGTCTAAAGTAAAACCAATCCACTTGATAGATCTTAGATTGCCTTGATCTTTCATTTTCAAATTATATAGTGAGATGAATAAGAACATTCTACGAACAAAATTATTGTCATAATCTATTTTATTCCATGAAGTTATGCTATGAAATTGATAAATAATAAATGGATGGTTCCCTGAAACTTTGTCAATATATTACGATGTTTCCTTCCGTTATTTGTTTATTATTATTGTAGTGCATAGAACACTAACAAGAATGATCAGTTGGTCTGTCTAAACTAGGGTGAACTAATCTAATAGAAAAACCGCAAACTGAATCAATCTAAACCGAAATCGCAAAAAATCGCATTTGGTTCGGATGTATTCGGATCGCTTTCTTACTCAACCGCATGGTTTGGTTTGGTTTGTGGTTTTTGTTTTATCAACCGAACCAAACCAAACCGCAACATACGAAAAACACTAATTAAACTTATGTCATCTAGACCAATATTCATAGAAACTCAATGAAAACTTTTATAAAATGACATATTTTCCTCTTGTTAAGTTTCTTGTTAACTTTTTATTTCAAAAATATGTTTGTGTTACTTGAACTTTTAGAGAATGATAAAATCTTAGTATTTGCATTTCTTACATAATTTTTTGTACATGTTTTAAATTTGGTTTATGTTGTTGGGAATATTGTTGAATATTTGTTGTGTTTTAGCTATTTAACTTGATTTTAATGTTGAAAACAAAAAATTGTATTGGCTCGATAAAAACCGCACAAACTGATCCAACCCAAACCGCATTGGTTTGGTTCAAATTTTATTTTGTAACTCAACCGAACCAAACTAAACCGCATGTTTTTTTATCTTGCAATTCGGATGACTTTTAACCTCAAAACCAAATCAAACCACACCGCAAATACACTAGTCTAAAGTACAATTGATTGTTCTACAATGCTACCCGATCAAAAAAGAGAGAGATAATCATGGATGGTCCCCACATCAAATCTATAGTATTTAGGCCGCACACATAAATATAAACTTTCTCCCAAAATGTCAAATCAAGTTTTTTTAATATTTTTTTATTGTTTGTATGTTTAAATACTATAGATTTTATCTTATGACCACATGATAATAACTCCAAAGAAAAAACACATAACATTTATAATATTGCAATATTGCTACTCTAATTTTCTATTTATATATATTTTTTAATTAGTAGCATTTTTATAGCACTAGCTAGATTTTGGACAAGTCATGTGAATCATGAATGTGTTCCATTGCATATCAATCACAAACCTGAAGTACTAGGTTTGATTAACCTCTCAAAGAAAAAGTTTAATTAACCACTGCATCATTGCCAATGGCCCAAAAGTAGCTCATAATTGCACAATGCATGTATCCTGTTTGCAAGGGAAGATTCAGAGAAAAACAACAGGTAGTGTAAATGACCCCTTGAACATGAAACAAACGACCCTTCCAGCTTATGAAATTTCATATTTTGACGAATTAATTAGGCCAAAAGCAAAGTTAATTTCATGATTTTAAATTGCGGTTACGGTCTCTTCGATTGCGGGTATTGCGGCTGTTGCGATGCATATTATAGTAGTTGTTGTGGCTTGAATTTATTTTCTATTAGCATCAAATTTTATAATATATTACTTATTTTATAGCTTACATATCTCTTTTTTTTTCTCTCTCTCTCTCTCTAAAATCTCATATTTATCTATGATTTACAATCAAACCACAATCGCAGTCTGATGTGATTACGAACTCTACGACAACCACAGTATTTCAGCCACATCAGGTGATGTGTCACAAAATTTGAAATCACAACGCTAACTTCTTTTTGTATCAACCATTTGATTCACAAAAAACTAAGTTTTAACAACTTAGAGTTTAGCTACGCGGCAATTAAACTTTGGAAAATGATTGTTTTATTTAACTAGGAATTGAACTAATTACTATACATAACATCATATTTAAATTCAATCACTTGATTAGGGATGAGATTAACTAAAATATGAAGTCGGACAATACATGTATCCCTAAATAATATATAATAAAATTTTGAAGACTATATATATTGTACCAGAAAATAAGGAAAGAAAGAAATTTGTATCTTGTCTTTTTTATCTAAAAAGAAATTTGTATATTTTAAAAAGGAAATATATGCATATATGGAGAAAGAAAATAAGGGGGGGCATCTATATTAATATCATGTATGTAAAGGATATGTGAGACAGAGAATATAAAAGGAAAAAGTTAGAGGCATTTTCGATGATCGTAGTTTGATGGACTAAGTTATCAAGAATACTTGTGAATGCCATGTTGTAGAATTTGAAACTCTGCCCCCACAAGTCCCATTAATAAAAAAACTATAACTGCCTTGATCAAATTGGTTTTGCTGTATAATTTTCCATATGATGTGATCTGATAATACATTTCATAAACGACAATATTGTACAATTTATAGCACCCACATTTGACTAGACTGGACCTTTGCTCACAGCCCAACAAATTTCAATTCCAATAGCTACGCATTTTGACCGGTTCTTATCACGTGCTTACAAGTTAGAAAGTTGTTGCATACACTTCATAGTTTGCTGAAACACACATGTAAATTACTTAAATGTCCCTATCGACAGTTAACTGTCGATGGCTCTTTTCGTGGCGGTAGTTAACTGTCGTTCCACATCTCTATTCCATCGGCACTTAACTGCCGTGGAACATGAATTTGCTTTTTTTATTATTTTTCTAACATTGACTTATTTATATTTCATTATTTTCCATTTTTTCTTTTCCTTTTCTTTTTCTATTCTTTTCTATATATATTTATAAGTCAAAATTGCTTTTTAGAGTATAATAAATAAAAATGATAGTAATAAATCAAATTATTTATATATATAATTGGACCGTAGATCTCACCATCTAGGACTTGAGATCCTAAAGACAAGGGTGTGAACCCTTGGAATAAGGCTGGACGCCCTCCAGGAGGGCGCAAGAGCCCACTTTACAGTCATAAATAACCCTAGGTGACCTTCCTAAAGGGCACCCTCTGGGGGCGCCCTCAGCAGCTTACGAGGGCGCCCTAGTCATGGCTTTGGCCCTTTACGATTTGGGCCCAAAACCATGACCGGGTAGGCCCAAGAGAGGCTACAAATAGTAACCTTGGGATCACTCCCAAGGCATGACCTAAACAGAGCACAGAAACCCTAGTTTCCATACATTGTACTCACAGCCAGTACAGTTGGCGCCCACCGTGGGGCTACGGTAAAACTAACCTAGCCACCGTCTCCGAAAGAAAGGCAGTTGATCCACGGCCCCTGAAAGTCACCAGGACGCCGTGAATCCACCGTGTTTCTTAGGAGCAACCTTAGAACCTTCGAATCCGCCGTGATTCGACCCTAAATCTACCCCTAACTTCCATCAAACATTCAACCCATTCCTTGTTCAAAACATCAATCCTCCCCCCTGAGATTCGCGATCCTGACCGTTAATCTTCAGTCACCAGCCTTAAACCTTCATAACCGACCCAAACAACCATCATCGCCACCGTTGCTCATGGACCCAAAGGCGGTAGAAGCAATACAACAACAGATCTGACAGCTTCGTAACCATAACAAAGCATTGCAAGTTAACGCAATCGACTTAGACCCAATGGAAGAATTCCAGAACGAGCGCCTTGAACCCACGGAAGACCTGAAAGAAGTCACAATAGGCCCGGAACCACATCAAACAACCAAGGTGGGGACTTCTTTAGATCCCGCCGAAGAGCAAAGTCTGGTGGATCTTCTGAGAAAAAACTTAGACTTGTTCGCCAGGAAACCATCAGATATGCCCGGCATCGACACTGCCATCGTATGTCACCGCCTCGCTCTACGCCCGGGAGTGAAACCGGTCGCTCAACGCAAAAGGAAGTTAGCGAGGAGAGGAGGAAAGCAGTAGATGAAGAAGTCGCTAAATTGAGAGACGCCCGTTTCATAAGTGAGATCAAATATCCTACATGGCTGGCCAATGTCGTCCTCGTGAAGAAAGCTAATGGAAAATGGCGCATGTGCGTCGACTACACCGATTTGAACACCGTCCTGTCCAAAAGACCCTTATCCCCTCCCAAATATTGACCACCTTATTGACAACGCGTCAGGATACCAAACCCTAAGTTTCATGGACGCATACTCCAGTTACAATCAAATAAAGATGGATCCTCTCGACGCCCCAAAAACCGCTTTCATGACCAACCACCAAAATTACCACTACGAAGTCATGCCTTTCGGCTTAAAGAACGCCGGCGCTACCTTTCAAAGATTGATGGACACCGCCTTTGCAGAGCAAATCGGAAAGAACTTGGAGGTCTATATCGATGACTTGGTGGTGAAAACAAAACAAGACAAAAGCCATTCAAAAGACCTGGAGGAGATCTTCAATCAGGTCCGAGCATATAACATGCGTCTCAACCCAGCCAAATGTTCTTTTGGGGTTCACGCAGGAAAGTTTCTAGGCTTCATGCTGACCAGGCGCGGTATTGAAGCAAACCCTGACAAATGTCAAGCGATAATCAGCATGAGAAGCCCCTCTAACATCAAGAAGGTGCAGCAGTTGACAGGTAGGCTCGCGGCGCTCTCCAGGTTTTTATCTTGTGCCGGCGATAAAGCTTTCTCTTTCTTTGCCTCAATAAAGAAGAAGGAACTTTTTCAATGGACCGAAGAATGCGAGGAGGCGTTCGCAAAGATAAAGATGTTTCTCTCCAGCCCGCCAGTTTTACATCGTCCAGATGCGGGCGCCGTCCTTTTCCTATACTTGTCTATATCAGAGAACGCTATGAGTTCCGTCCTCGTGCAAGATTCTGACGAAGGTGAAAAGCTAGTGTATTTTGTGAGCAAAGTATTCAAGGGAGCAGAACTGAGATACCAGAAAATAGAGCGCCTCGCTCTAGCAGTGGTGGCAACGGCGAGGAAATTGCGACCATATTTTCAAGGACACAGAGTCGTTGTCAAATCCAATTACCCCATCAAGCAAGTACTTGGGAAGCCAGACCTCGCAGGAAGAATGGTATCCTGGGCGGTAGAATTATCAGAATACGACATTCAATATCTTCCCAGAGGTAGCATAAAGTCGCAGGTTCTGGCCGATTTCCTAGTAGAATTTTCATCCCCAGTGGAAGAAATCGCCCCCTTCGTATAGTTATTGTCGGTCGATGGATCATCAAACCTCAAAGGCAGTGGAGCCGGCATAGTGTTGGAAGGACCAGGGGGCCTAATCATAGAGCAGTCGCTTAGATTCGAGTTCAAGGCGAGCAACAACCAGGCAGAGTATGAAGCCCTGGTGGCGGGCATGAAGTTAGCGCAGGAGATGGGAGCTGAAAACTTAAGAGCGAAGAGTGACTCCCAGTTGGTGACGAGTCAAATTACCGGGGAATACCAAGCAAAAGATAGTCAACTTATTAAATATTTAGCAAAAGTCAACAGTTTAGCCTCCACCTTCAAGTTCTTCGAGGCAATCTACGTTCCAAGGGAGCAGAATTCAAGAGCAGATCTCTTGTCTAAACTTGCCAGCACCAAACGCCCGGGAAACAACAGAACGGTCATCCAGGAGGTGTTGGCAACCCCTAGCACAGAAATCATGGAAGTAGGCGCCGTGGAGAACGAAGAGGAGGGATGGATGACGCCGCTTATCAAATATCTCACAGGAGCGTTTAATCCCAAAAGCGAGGAGGAAGAATTACAAATACGAAAGAAGGCCTCGAAGTATTGCATGGTTGCTGGCAAATTGTACAAGAGGGGCAAGGCAACGCCTCTGCTCAGGTGCCTAGGTGAAAACGAGACCCACCTCGTCCTCTTAGAAGTGCATGAAGGAGTATGTGGAAGCCACATCGGCGGGCGATCCTTGGCCGCAAAACTCTTAAGAGCAGGTTACTATTGGCCAACAATGATCCAAGAGAGCGCCGAATTTGTAAGAAAGTGTGACAAGTGTCAGAGATTCTCTGATAAGAAGCACGCCCCTGCTTGCGAACTCACCTCGGTCTTTTCCCCATGGCCTTTTCACAAGTGGGCAGTGGATATTGTGGGTCCATTCCCATTGGCACCCGGACAACTTAAGTTCCTCATAGTCAGAGTTTATTACTTTACCAAGTGGGTTGAAGCCGAAGCGGTCGCCAAAATTACGGCGGACAGAGTGATATGTTTCTACTGGAAGAAAATAATATGCAGGTTTGGGCTACCCAGAGTTATCGTATCAGACAACGGGACTCAGTTCGCCAGCTCCAAGGTGGTAGACTTCTGCAACCAACTTGGAATCCAAACGAAGTTTGTCTCGGTCATCCACCCCCAAGCAAACGGACAAGCCGAATCTGCAAACAAGGTAATCTTGAACGGCATCAAAAAGAAGCTTGACGACGCCAAGGGACTTTGGGCTGAGCAGTTACATGAGGTGCTCTGGTCATATCACACGATGCCTGATGAAAAGTTCTTCCTCACATTATAATTTCCTATCTACACGTGAGTATATTAGGTATCGTCTCCACAGGGATTTACGTGATATCTTAAACCGTTCAACATCGATTATCATTTTAAGTTAGGGTTTCATTTGTTTACTAAAACCTAACCGACTTTCAAAATATAAATAAATGCTACGAGTAATAGGGCATAAAAGCGTCGGTATCAAAGTCATAAATCAAGCATCGATAATGTTCTAATGATCATGATAAAAGGATTCTAATTTTAATCTCTTTTTAACGATATTATCACACATCACTCGACAACATTATTCGTGTCCAAATAAAGTTGTGAGATCGATTGTATCGTTTAATCGACGATTTCCCAATCTATTAAACGATCCAAAAGCATTAAGTATTGATGTTTTAAGTGATTATCAAAACATAGTTCCATGTCTAGAACACTTGTTTTAATAGAAAAGTATTCTAACCCTAGATTTAAATGTATTTGTCAATAGCACTAAACCATAAATAAGATTGAATATCAAGAATAACTTTCAATATATTATAAAATACTAGAATCAAATATTTACATGATCAAATAGATTACATCTAGCTTGATTCATTACCTCTAATCCCAACAAAGGATGTTTAGTTGATCATTCTCATGTCAACAATACAAAGCAGGAGTAAAGATGAAGATCAATGCTAGTTTTGATTTCTCAAAAACCCTTGAATGATCTAAACTTGATTCCTTGTTTGTCCTTTGAAGTGCCCTTCTTTTAGCCCTATTCTCTGGTAATAAATCTCTAAATTTCGTTCTTAAATAAAGCTTAGCAATAGTAGAATATTTTACCTAAAAGCTGAAAAATAGCTTATATACAAAAACTGATAAGTGCAATATCGCTCAGCGATATCATTTTCGGTCGGCGATTTATACAAACTGGCCAATGACATTTTGCTACGTCTTTTACAGCATTAAACCGTCTTGATGATTTCGCTGGGCGACCAAGATTTCGCTGGGCGAAATCAAACTTCCCCTGTTCCAGAAATTCCCTGCCTGACTTCGCCAACTTCTCGCCAAGGGATCGCTGGGCGATAGTGTACTTTGAAAACTCCCAAAATTCCCTGCCTGACTTCGCCAAGCAGTCGCCACGCAATCGCTGGGCGAAAGTCTTCATGATTTCTTGCTATTTTTAAGTCCTGGCTTGCTTTTTCCTACACAAATGAGGAAGAATAAGGTATACAAAGAATAATTGGCATTTATTCATAAATTCCATGCTTTTCCTAAGATAACTTGCACAACAAGTTACTAAAAAGCCTTATAAAAGACATGGATTTATTTATTTCTTGCCACTTATCAAATACTCCCCAACTTAGTTCTTTGTTTGTCATCAAACAAAAGATTCAAAATAATTGGAAAAAAAAAACAAGGCTTTGAACAAAGTTAAGCATGAGGCAAAAATTCAGTGATGGAAGAAAAGTTTTTCAGATGAATGATTCAATTGTGACAACGTGAGCAACAGTAAAGTTTCTTATTCAACTAAATATATACCATGAATGTGACATAGTCCTAAGCAGAAAGTTCATATCACACAATTCTTGGCAAACAACATATTTAAATTTGAACCACACCTAACACACTTCTTTAAAGTAGATGAACAAATTGAAATCAATTGTGAGGGTTATGAACACTCATCCGGCAAGTTTGCTAACATTCCGATCAAGTTATGCGTCCATCTAATTATCATTTCTAAAAGCACAAAAGCATCGATCACAAGGTCTTTGAGGGTTGTAATTTGGCTTGGTTACAAAAGAATTGTCATATGTGGGAAATTGAATTCAAAAGGCCAAGTAAGAGGAACATTCTTTCTAATTACACACTTCCTCCTTATTCAAACACAACTCTTGGTGATTTTACAAAATAATTCTTTGATCTTGACAACTTTTTGATGTATTGCAATTTTTTCTCTTTTTCTCTTTTCTTTTTCTTGGTTTGTTTTTCTTTCTTTTTTTTCTTTTCTTTTTCTTTTTCTTTCTCTTTTTCTTGTTGTCAAGATCAATTATAAAATTCACCATTTACTTGATACACACAACCTCCCTTTTCTCCCCAACTTAGTTCAAGATGATACCCTAATTGAATGTTCTTTTTTCTTTTGGCAAAGGACAATAATCATGATGGTTTAAGGGTTCACAATGAAAGTAAAATATCAGAATTCAATAATGATTTAACTATGAACTAGATTTTTTTTACAAACTCGGGCAATTTCATTAAGCAATTGAGCTTATGAAAGTTGACAGTTCATAGTTAACGATTCTGATTCATTAGGCTCAAAGGGGTTAACAAATACTCACTTCTCACAGGTAGGTTATTTGTGGTCAAGTGTTTCTACTCATATTCAAAAAAAAAATGCCTTGATCATGTTCGTGCTTTCATACAATTTAAAACAACATTCAGATTTAACATAAAAGAATCGAGTTAAACAAAAAATGCCGGTCTCCTGCATATATATACAATGACTTTGAGGATTCCTCACATTTCAGCTAGTTCTAATTGGTTCAAACGTAAATATATTCTTGCGTAAAACTGGATAAAATAAATTTGTGTGCAAAGGACTCATTTCACATTCAAGTATATACCTAGAAAAACAAGAAACGAGTACCTTAGTTGTGCGCTTTGTCATTAACTTTTTATCATTATCACTCACTTGATCTTTTGCTCAAAGCTTTGGCTTTTGTTCAAGCATTTAACTTTGAATATTTTGAACAGGGTTCATTCAAAAAAATAATTTAAACTATACTAACTATAATAAGGTACTAAATAAATATAACAAACATAATTTAAAACATAAAGCAAAAAAACTTAAACATAATAATGTACCACAAGTACATAATATTCAAAATACATAATCAAAAGTACGGAAATAAAATACAGAATTCAAAGGTACAAAAACAGAATACAGAAACCATAGTACACAAGCCATAGTATTGTTCAGATAAAATCAGAAAATTTTTGACTGAAAGCTTTAAAAAAAAATATGTCACTATTCGCGAAGCTTTCAAGTCCTTCCTCTTTAGCTCCTTCTTCAGTCCTCCATTTCTTCATCACTCGTTGTCTCCTCATCTGAATCAACAGCTGGTATATCAGCTCCATCAACTGCAGCTGCACTAAATTTTGATGAAAAGTTTTTCCTCACATTATAATTTCCTATCTTCACGTGAGTATATTAGGTATCGTCTCCACATGGATTTACGTGATATCTTAAACCGTTCAACATCGATTATCATTTTAAGTTAGGGTTTCATTTGTTTACTAAAACCTAATCGACTTTCAAAATATAAATAAATGCTACGAGTAATAGGGCATAAAAGCGTCGGTATCAAAGTCATAAATCAAGCATCGATAATGTTCTAATGATCATGATAAAAGGATTCTAGTTTTAATCTCTTTTTAACGATATTATCACACATCACTCGACAACATTATTCGTGTCCAAATACAGTTGTGAGATCGATTGTATCGTTTAATCGACAATTTCCCAATCTATTAAACGATCCAAAAGCATTAAGTATTGATGTTTTAAGTGATTATCAAAACATAGTTCCATGTCTAGAACACTTGTTTTAATAGAAAAGTATTCTAACCCTAGATTTAAATGTATTTGTCAATAGCACTAAACCATAAATAAGATTGAATATCAAGAATAACTTTCAATATATTATAAAATACTAGAATCAAATATTTACATGATCAAATAGATTACATCTAGCTTGATTCATTACCTCTAATCCCAACAAAGGATGTTTAGTTGATCATTCTCATGTCAACAATACAAAAGCAGGAGTAAAGATGAAGATCAATGCTAGTTTTGATTTCTCAAAAACCCTTGAATGATCTAAACTTGATTCCTTGTTTGTCCTTTGAAGTGCCCTTCTTTTAGCCCTATTCTCTGGTAATAAATCTCTAAATTTCGTTCTTAAATAAAGCTTAACAATAGTAGAATATTTTACCTAAAAGCTGAAAAATAGCTTATATACAAAAACTGATAAGTGCAATATCGCTCAGCGATATCATTTTCGCTCGGCGATTTATACAAACTGGGCAATGGCATTTTGCCACGTCTTCTACAGCATTAAACCCCTTGATGATTTCGCTGAGCGACCAAGATTTCGCTGGGCGAAATCAAACTTCCCCTGTTCCAGAAATTCCCTGCCTGACTTCGCCAAGGGATCGCTGGCCGATAGTGTACTTTGAAAACTCCCAAAATTCCCCGCCTGACTTCGCCAAGCAGTCGCCAAGCAATCGTTGGGCGAAAGTCTTCATGATTTCTTGCTATTTTTAAGTCCTGGCTTGCTTTTTCCTACACAAATGGGGAAGAATAAGGTATACAAAGAATAATTGGCATTTATTCATAAATTCCATGCTTTTCCTAAGATAACTTGAACAACAAGTTACTAAAAAGCCTTATAAAAGACATGAATTTATTCATTTCTTGCCACTTATCAACGCCTCACTCCACAACCAAGGAAACCCCGTTCACTATGGTATACGGCGCCGACGCTGTGCTGCCCGTAGAAATTGATACGCCAACATGGCGTCGGGAAAACTTCTCGGAAGAGGCAAATGAGACAAGCTTGCTATGCGGAATAGACATGATCGATGAGGTACGGGAGGCCGCCCACCTCCGGGAATTCGCCGCAAAACAAAGAGCAGCTCGCCGGTACAATTCAAAAGTAATCCCGAGGGACATGAAAGAAGGAGATTTGGTCTTGAGGCAAGTCGTCACGCCCACTCGAATTGGCAAGCTACTACCCAACTGGGAAGGACCGTATCGAATCAGGGAAAAGCTTGCGCACAGAGCATACAAACTAGAAGAGCTGAATGGAGACACGATACCACGAACCTGGAATGCAGTCAACCTGCGCCATTACTACAGCTGAGTATTTCATCATTTTTACAGACAAACCACCCAAGACTAAATTGCTGTAAAGTTTGTATTTTCTTTTTTAGAAGTCTTTGTATTTTGATTTTCGACTAATGAAGAGGAATTCGGAGCACTCTTTTCCCCGCGAAAGCTGAGGTTTTTAATGAGGCACCAATTTCCGTTTACTTTTATCTCTGCTTTGACTCCAATATCACAGACATCACCGGAACAAGACAGACAGCGTCAACTTCCAAAATTCGCGCCATATGATCCGTTAACCCCAAAGGGGTTGCCACCTAATTCCTTAACCCTAAGACAGGGCTCTAAGACGTCGTGAGCTTAAAAAGAAATCGCCACCTAATTCCTTAACCCTAAAAAAAGGGCTCTAAGACGTCGTGAGCCGAAAATGAGATCGCCACCTAATTCCTTAACCCTAAAAAAAGGGCTCTAAGACGTCGTGAGCCGAAAATGAGATCGCCACCTAATTCCTTAACCCTAAAAAAGGGCTCTAAGACGTCGTGAGCCGAAAATGAGATCGCCACCTAATTCCTTAACCCTAAAAAAAGGGCTCTAAGACGTCGTGAGCCGAAAATGAGATCGCCACCTAACTCCTTACCCCCAAAAGGGGAACCCTAAGACGTTGCGGAAGTAGAAGGGTTCATGTAAAAAGATGCCCCAATAAAGCAATAACGCCGAAAATTAAACAGTTTGACAATCTTTAGCAAGTCACGAAATAGACAAGTAATTGTTACCGCCCAGGAAGCATCGTTATCATCGTCATTAAAAAGAGGAAATTCGAAGCAACATAGTACAAATAATGCATCATTACAAATTCAAAGAGTTCACCAAGATCAAAGCAAAATTAAAAATTACAACAAAAAACTTTGGTTCGTCCACTAGGGCGCCATCTACAACAATCTTGAAAGAATCCAAAGACGAGAGGTCAACGTCCGGATGAAGAAAGGCGACCTGTTCCTTTAGACGATCAAAGCCACTCTCAAAGGACAGGGCCAGTTCTCCCTTGGCTTCCGAGACCTCAGCCTTCAACGCCATTTCTCTCTCAACTCCTGAGGCAACCTCATCCCTCAACCGAATAATCACAGCATCCTTCCCAGCTAAGTCGGCGTCATGACCAATCTTCAGATCACTGATACGTTCATCACACTCGGACCTCATCGCCTCTTTAGTCTCCCTGACCTCCTTCTCCTTGCTCTCTTGGATCTCTTGCAATTCCTTCTCCAGCGACCTCACCTTACCCAATAGTGTTTCTCCATTACGAACCGACTCTTCATATTTGCAATCCACGGCCATCAAGAGCATAATAGACCGCAAACAGTTCACACCAACCTCCCTCGTCATAAAGGAACGGAGTTCAGTATCCCAGCTTCCACATCATCAGGATTACAAACCATCTTTTCTCTCACATAAGCTCCATAATCGAAATCTTTGTCCCAAAAAGATTGAACCTCCCGGCTGGGACCAGCAAATTCAGCGGCAGGACGAGAATGCGCCTTCTTGGACCTCCTCTCTTTCGTCATCCCCTCTCCCCCATCTGGCGCTTTCTTCCTCTTCTCCTCTCGACTTTTCTCTTGCGCCACTTCAGCGTCAACGTCGCACTCAGGTTGAGCATCAAGAACAACCTCACCTTTCCTTTTAGACTTGCGAAGGATAAGCCCAGAAGGATCGCTGGCGTCCGACACCCCGCCCAATTTCTTGGCCTTCATCTCGACCAAATACTTCTTCCTCTCCGCAGCAGTCAGAGGCGCCATTGATTCTACAAGTCAAAAACCAAAGCCAATACACAAGTTAAGAACGGAAAAGACGAGAAAGCCAAGCAGGTAGGTTACGAAATCAACTCACGCAAATAAGTCTCTAAGCTATCAACATTCCCCTCCCTATTCAGCAACTCCCGGATATCCATGGGCAGCATCTTGTCCAAGAAGCAAACGACATCTTTTTCATACTCGCTCAAATGCTCGTAAGCAAACCCAGTAACAGAAGCTGGAGAACTCATCCAGCAGATTGGGAATTTTAATTCGTTATGTATGTGCACTGCGGCGTCCTCGCAATCCTCTCCTCCCCTCACCCTAAGGAAGGCTCGTCTCCAATTCTTATAATGAGAAGCGTAAGGTGGAAACAACCGTTTCCCAGGATGGGCGCCAACGGACACCCAGGACAACTTGTCTACCCCCTTAGTACCATAAAAACTAAAGAAGCAACCAGCAGAGGGTTCAAAGCCTAAACCCTCGCACGCGATCTCAAAGGCCCGGATGAACGCCCAACTGTTGGGCTGAAGCTGCGAGGGCGCCACATTTAACCACTTCAAGACACTTACTTTGAAGGGCGTGAAGGGATACTTCACGCCCAAATCTTCAAAGACCGCCGTGTACATGTAGAAGAACTCATGAGCTATACCCCTTGGCATCCATAAGTAAACTTTCTCACCAGGGCGACAGGGCTCAAGAATCACGTCTTTTTCGCATCCTGTCGAGGAAACACTAATTTTGCTTCGGAACAGCGCCACTCGCTGAGGATCCATATACATGGACTCCGAGCGCATCACTTTGTTAGCAAAATCCCCTTGTCTCGAACTACTAGCAGACACCATACAGCGAGTTTCTCTCATGTGGGAGGGACCTGGACGAACAGAAAGAATAATGCAATCAAATGAATTCCCACTATCATCTTTCCCATCACTATCGCTCGAATCGCTTGAAAATTCTCCTAAAACAGAGTGGCCATAATAGGCATTTTCAAAAGCAACCCAATCGGTGGTTCCGTCCGATCGTTTCGCAAGTCTAACCGCCTCTCTCAATAACATATCCCTCTCCTCCGAATTGGCCGGAGATATTACGTTGCCCTCCCTGTCACACTCTCTGATAACTACCATATCCTAACCCGAAATACAAAAATGAAGATCTAACGTACAGAGGATGAATTCGAAAAAAAGGATTACCTGTTTTGTATGAAAGAAAGCGGCAAGGAGAAAAGGAATAATATGGTTTTGGAGAGCGCGATGATTCTCGGAACTATTTGCGGTTTGTGAAGGATATACGCTTTCAAGTGAGAAAAGAGAAAGAAAGTGAAAAGGCAAAGACTGAACAGGAGACAAGAAAGTAGATCCGAGAAGCAGTTCAAAGTACAAAGCCTGGGAAAACGCGCAGATGACGTCACTTAAGTGGGCACGATTTCCGAGAGCCGTTGCGATCCGAACACGTCAGCGAGAGCGAACGGTCACCTCACGCCAGCCGTTGGATCCTACTAAGGCGCGTCCTCAATCTGGCGTGGCGATCTAATCAACTCAAAGGAGTCGTTTCTACATATAGTTTAATCACTTCGCCTTATACCAAGACTCGTGCTTGTTAGGCTAATATGAATGCTCTCGTTGGGCTAGCACCCATACTCTCGATGGAATAGCGCCCTGGGCTAGTCCCCGTGTTGGGCTAGTACCCACGTTGGGTTAGTATCCACGTTGGGCTAGTACCCACGCAGGGTTTAAACACCCATGTTGGGCTAGCACTCATCGTGGGCGAGCACCCATGATTGGGCAAGCATCCATGTTGGGCTAGTACTCATAAATTTTTTTTCATATAGCTTCGTGACTAGTAAGCCCCACTTGCTGGGCAAAAGGTCATAGGCAAATCCCCCCGTAAACAGTTTAATCACTTCGCCTTGTACCAAGACTCGTGCTTCTTGGGCTGTGGACCGTAGATCTCACCATCTAGGACTTGAGATCCTAAAGACAAGGGTGTGAACCCTTGGAATAAGGCTGGACGCCCTCCAGGAGGGCGCAGGGCCCACTTTACAGTCATAAATAACCCTAGGTGACCTTCCTAAAGGGCACCCTCTGGGGGCGCCCTCAGCAGCTTACGAGGGCGCCCTAGTCATGGTTTTGGCCCTTTACGATTTGGGCCCAAAATCATGATCGGGTAGGCCCAAGAGAGGCTACAAATAGTAACCTTGGGATCACTCCCTATGACCTAAACAGAGCACAGAAACCCTAGTTTCCATACATTGTACTCACAGCCAGTACAATAATAAATCATATCATATATATAATAATAAAAGAAAATATAATTTCTATTATTTTTAAGAGTATAATTTTTAAATTATTATTATCATTTTTATTTATTACTTTTTTGTTGTTTTTAGCTTTTCAATTTAATCACATGTCATTTTATTGTTTTTCTTCACTCATATTATCGTTTTTGTTCACATTAAGATGAAAAAATGTGAAGTTTTAGAAAATATAGGCAAAACATGGCAATGACAGCTAACTGCGGTTTCCTTCCCATCGACAGTTAGCTGCCGCCGGATTGCTTCGCATCAACAATTAACTACTATTGAGGTTAAAAACGTAAATTACTGATGCGTTTTAACTTTATTTGAAGTGTATAAATCAATTTTCGATAAGTTATAACATGCAAATATGTTGGAAGTACGAGTTCAAATTCTGCCTGAAAAAATCCTCAATTAAACGTTATTTACCTCCAGATCGAATAATTAAAACCCTCTTTTATGGAAAATCACAAGACCAAGACTAAAAACGACAAAACAATCCTCACATATGGTACACGTGAGCAAAAGGATCAGAAACCCCCTTCGAATATGCCAATAAGCCAACACAAAAAATTATTTTATTTAAATTTTGAACAATATATTCCATCAAAACAAACTAAAAAAACAGATAAAATAATTGAAGAAAATATCCTGCATTATAATATAGAATATTGAGCAAATAATAAAAATGTAAGAAGGGAAGATGCATAGGCAATGGGCTTGCGTGATGCCATCTTATGGCTTGATCAATTGGAACTATCAAAGAGGCAAATTGAGCTTGATTGTAAGCCAATATTGGATAACATAGTTGATAAGTCCAAGAATCGGTCAAAATTTTATAATATGATGTTTATGTGTAGATCACTATTGTGTCATTTTCTAAACTTTAAGATAAGTTTTATCCAGAGTCAAACAAATTGTGTTGCCCACAACCTAACGAGGGTATCAAAATTGTATGCTTGACACCAAGTTTTTGGTTTGATTTCATCTTGTATTCTATTTTTGTGATGAATGAAATAATATGAATTTTTGTTGGTAAAAAATAAGATTTGCATTTCTACCAAACAAACAAAGACTTGTACACCTCAATGGATTATCAAGCCAATCATTGAACGACAAGCCCAAATAGGTTGGTGTTCTGCAGGGCCGTTCCGATAAAATGGGAGGCCATGTTCAAATATTAAAAACAGGTCATCAATGAAAAAGTAAGATTTTTTTAAGCGATAGTAATCATCTATTTAAGTTGTAAATAATATCAAAAATAGTCATTCTTTTTTTGGTTACATGAGAGAAAAAACAAAAAGAATAACAAAAATAAAAACTAAGTCCTAATAAAGGACACTCCTTGGGCGTCTACTTGAAGCGCCGAAGACAGACTGGGAAAAGATTCATTAACCATAATCAAAGGGTCTACACAGTTAGCTCTCATTTTTGCAAGGATATCCGCACAAGCATTCCCTTCACGAAGAGTATGTTTCAAAACAAAATTCCAATCTTTATTCATGTAATCTTTTATAATCTCCATCATATTAGCATAATGGTGATATCGATGTGTTCACATAGTCACCAACTTGACCACATGAAGGGAGTCAGAGTAACAAATGACTTTTTTAAAACCAGCTTGCCAACATAATTTGATGCCAATTAAGAGAGTTTGAATCTCTGCATGTAACACGTTCCACCAACCAATACTTCCATAAAAACCAAAATGGAAATTTCCCTCGTGACTTCTCACTAATTAATCCCCCGAATCCTGTTTGTCCTGGACTAGTAACTGCACTATCATCCACATTTAATTAGAACCATAACATCTTGGTCACCACTTTGCCAACGGACTTCACAAATAGGTCGAGAAGTAGGAAGGGAATGTTTTCCAAATGCTTGAAGAGTTATTTGCAACTGAGTAATATAGATGCTACGAGCGAAGCTTTCATTGGTTGAATATCTTCAAAAATATATTTATTACGAGAAATCCAGATATTCCACATAATTAAGGAGCAATGACCCCGAAATCAGATACTATAATAGAGATCAATATCGATGTATTCTCCAGACCAGCACAAGTCATTCTTATAAATTAAGTAAAAGTAAGTTTGTATGGAAGGAACTAACTAACTTGTGTTGAACTTCACTAACCACTAATTGTTTTAATATATTTTTTTTGAAAGGACTAATTGTTTTAATATTAAAAATTGGGTTCATAATAAAAAGAAACGTCAAAAACTTAAAAAGAATCATCACTTTATTTAGTGCTAAATGGATCTTAAGTATATTTGTCGTTGTTGCTTAAAAAAAAGTGTTTTTGTTATCTAAACAGTGATAAACTAGTACTAATATCGGGAAGAAAATAGTAGCAAACTAGTACTAGCATAATGATTAAACTTAAAACAATAGAAAAAAATACTAATTATTTAACAGATGTAATTTGTGTTGTTAATAGAAACATATGACAAAAAATTCAAGGTAATATAGTAGTTTTCTATTAAAAAAACAGTTTTCTACATTCATAAATAACTCTAAAATGCATATTAAATTGTAAATTTGATGAAAAAAAAAATAATATCGTAATGACCTAGTAGCTCTGTATGTAATTGAGACTTTTGTATTTTTGATTCAAATTCACACAAATGCTAGTGATTGAACCTCAGGACCAAGGATCCAAGTGCATTCTATTTTACCATTAAATCATTAGAAGATGTCTATTGATTTTTTATATTTTATTATATATACCTAACACTTTTTTTGAAAAAATATATATCTAACACTTTTGTGTGCTATAAAAAAACGAGTTTGAGGCTTCTGAAATTGTGGGACCCGGTGTCGTAGCTCACCTTGCGTTTGTTAAGGGCCGGTCCCGGTGCTATGCCATGATATAAACCAACTCCAAGACAAATTTGTTATTTGATAAATCTGTGTTAATTGTGAGAATAATGTACGGTCATAATTACTATGCTTCGTTGTTTGCTAGCAAGTTATGTATACGTCAACGTTATCAAGTACTATTTCATAGATTACTTTACATCACGGACAGTGAAAAGTAGTTAATGATATGCATGGTGCAAAGTTGAAATGAAATGATTATTCAGTTTTCACAGCTCCAAAGCCTCCCAAGATGGTCCAAGAGTTGTTTCTAGTTAATTAGTGTGTGTAGGTAGTTGGACAGTTCGCAGCTTGATCATTGTCTTAGAAAATTTACAGTAACGTGTGATTCGACAACGTTAACATTCCATTGATTACGATTTGAGATAAGGAAATTGGCCTATATTGTTTTGTTGTGAGACATGTTTTATAGCATCAAAATGCGTGCGTACTAAATGGTTAGGGTCAATTGAAATCGGACTTATTTCATTATCATCCAGTCCATACAAAAATACTACTGTAGTTAATGGATGGCCCATCAAACTTGACCCATTCTGACAACTCAAACAATATATGTTATATTTAATCTATGAATTTGTTTAACTACATTTCTATCATACCCTTTTACTCTAACAATACAAGGAGACAAGAGTATCTTAGAATACAAGAGCATTTCTATCATACCCACGCACTCTTGTTTAATATCATTTCCATCGTATGTCTTGAACTCTAACAATACTTATCCTTTGAATATGTCATGGTACCGTATAAACCCTCTTAATAGAATAGATTATATCAATTAAGGAAGGCATGAGATACGCCATTTAGCCCTTTAAACTTGGTTAGGGGCTAATATTACATTGAAAATTAAAAATATGGTTCTGAGAGATAATTTATTTCACAAATGGGTCAGATATAGTACTGAATCATCTATGGAAGTTAGCACGGAAAAAAGCACCACAACCCCCTCCCTTACACGCATGAGGATCTGTTTGGTTCACAGAGGTGAGGAGAGAGTTTAAAATGAAGGTGAGTGGAAGTGAAGGGAGAGGAGGGGATATGTTTTAATTTAATATACATTTGATTCAAAATAGGGGAAAGAGAGGGGAGACATTTTAATCAAACATATGTTTGGTTCACAAGGAGAGGAATTTTAAAACAAACTTAACTTTTTACCCTTAAAATCATAAAACACTCATATTCCCATCCCATGAAATTGGAAAAAAAATGAAGTTAACGTTAAAAAGGAAAAAGAAAATGTGCCATAGTTAAAAAAAGTGTCATAGAAAATGTCCTCATGAGCATAATTCAATCAGTAGGGACATTACATACTATATACATGGGTCGGAGTTTGAACCTTGAATTTACCATGTATTCACTTTAAAAAAGTGAATTTGTAGTCATTAGACTACTTGACAGAAAAAAACCAAAAACAAAGCAAGTTGACGTAACAAAACATGGAGGCTGAGGTGGAGAAAAAAAACTTACGCAGAAAAAAAACCCATAAACATTTAATATTTCAATAAGGATAATTTTAGATTTCAACAAAAATACAAAGGTAATTTTGTCAACGTATGAGTTATTTTTTAACATTAATCTTGTCCCCTCTAAATTCCCCTAATTTGGAGGAACAAAAAATATGGCCTCTTATCCCCTCCCATTCCCACCCCTCTTGTCCCAAAAAAATTAAACCAAACAAGGTTCATTTAAAACATCTCATTTCCTCCCCTCCTTTTTAAAAATTCCAATCTAAACTAACCCTAAATAAATAAATAAATTAAATAAAGTAAAAGCAAATAAAGGAAGGGGGGAAGAACCTAGCAATTGTTCAGAACTTGAAATCGTACCATGCATGCATTTCATTTATGGTGTCCATCACTAATCCTTTGGCATATTATTGTAGTGTAAAAAGTTGGACAGTGACCTTTGGAATTCAGTGGTGAAGAAAAGATAACCCAATATAATATCGACTAGGCATGTACAAACATGCATCATTCATGCACACATTATTAATCTCACATAAGCATGTTCTCAGCAGTTATAGTCTTAGATTTAGAGTTTGTTTAGATAATTAGTGTAAAGAGTACTTTCATAATCAGTTCATTTTTGTATTTCTATAAGTTTAAGGTGTTTCATTTATTAAACTAAATATTTTTACATTAAACTCATTCATTATTAATTTATTATATTTCTATAAGCATGTTATTATTATTTTTACTGATTCAAAAAACAATTATTGAAACTAAGATGATTAATTTTTGGTGGTTTATTAAGAGGTAAAAGTAAAAAAAAAAGATTAAATTTTTATTCACTTATTTGCTTTAGTAAAAGGTGAGATTAATCATTAATTAACGGAATACATATATATCTATAAAATTATTCCTAGGTATTGATTATTATCATTAATTACTTCAATATTTAGATTATCAATGGTTGCTTAAAAAACCGCAAAGAATGAAAGATAGAGAAAAAGATGAAACAATATCCAGAGATGCCAAAAAAAAGTCTAAGAGATGTTAACCTCATAATTCAGTTTCCCCTCACATTAAAAGAGAATGCTTCTTTCATACCAAAACATTTTTCTTTTTCAATTTTTTTCCTTAGATCACCTCCATTGGAGGTAGTTCTATTTAAAATGCGTCGATCAAACATTGTTTGTTTTTTCTTTATCACGTGGTAATGAATCCTTGTTTAAGTTTTATTATATCAAAATTTTGTTTCAATGTGTTTATTCTCCGCTGATTTTTTATTAGTAAAGTTGAACTCGATACTTCATCGTTTACAACTCTAACATACATTGTGCATCAACCACTTATACTAGATGACCCCGTCGATCATTTAAGCTCAACTATTTATTTATTTATTTTTGGTGATAAAGCTCAACTATTCTACTACTTATATCAATTGAGCAATACAGTATACATGTATAATTAACTTTTTCATAATTTTACACACTACTCATCATGGACTTTTATTTAGGTTTTTTTTTTTTCTACAACTGTTTGTCATAATATAAAAGGATTGACTACTTTATGATTTCATCGAAACTATTCAAATCATTTCTTTTTATCGAAACTATTCAAATTATTTCTTTTTTCGTGATAAAAATGGTTTATGATATAATATTATGGCTTGATTGTTGTCGACTGCACATAGTGTAATAAGACTTGATTATTTAAATGGTTTATTTCTTTTTTCATCAAAACTATTCAATTTTTTTTTATCAATGTAGTGAACCACACTTAGTGTTATATGGTTTGATTGTTGTTGTTGATATGACAAAAATATTCTTTTTATTTTGGTACAAAAATATTCACCTTTGATGTAACTCTAATAACAACTTTGATGTAATTCTAATATGGCACATAACCACATCATATGTTCATGGATTTGGCTCTTCCATAGTTAGTAGTTAATAGTGAAAAAATCAATAGATTCATAAATATAACTCAGATGGGTAACATAAACATTTGAATGTAGGAGCGCATATTTGAAATCGTAATTCTTTACTTCTTACCAATTTGGTCTCTTTCAAACCAAAAAAAGAGGGGTTTTACTTTTTCCACTTTATCTACTTCTCACGCGCCCTATAATTTTTACAAAAATGACCATGAGATTTCGGATTCTAAAATCCGAACACATCCAAACTAAGTTCGGATTTTATAATCCGAAATATGCTTATGTATAATGAGCAATTAGAATCTCTCCAATTTCAGCAGTTTTGAATTTTACTTTTAAAAACAACAAAAAAACAAAGTATGAAAATATGAAAACTAATGCAATTTTTTTTTCCAGATTTTTATGAGAATATGAAAAATAAAAAAAAAAATGAAAAATGGGTCTAAACGATGAAATTTTGGATTTTGAGGGGCGAAGTCTCGTAAGAATCCTTGATTTTTTTTTCTTCTGATTTTAAGAGGAAGTTTCGGAACAATTTGATCAAGTAGTCTGAAAACCAGATTTTTGACTAAGAACAACTAATAATGACCTAAAACAGAAGGATGATAGTTAGGAAGATTAATATGGTCCTTAAACTGGTTATCCATTGTACAAATGGACTCAAAATTTGTGCTGGTGTTTTTCCCTGAAAAAGGGTGTTTATGGGGTGTTCGGATTCTATAATCCGAAAAAAGCAAGAAACGCGCCCTATTTTTTTTTTGAGGTTTTCGGATTATAAAATCCAAAATGGTGAAAAATTCATTTTTTTACCCCATAACAAAGGAAAAACTCAATTCGAATTCTAAAATTCGAAAATCACATGGGCATTTTCGTAAAAAACGTAGGGCGTGCGAGAAGGTGATAGGGTGAGAAGTAAATCCCAAAAAGGAATAAGGAAATATAAGTGAAAATCAACTGTTAGCATTTTGATATGGGCCAAATCTCAAGGATCATGTTGATACAGGCCAAATCTAAAGGGTTACTAATAATGTTGGGCCAAGTAGTGGCAGTCAACCCCATTTCAGCAGGAGGTGTTAGGATGAAATGCTATAGATTTATGTAGAATAAAAGGAAAATTGATTCACCCTTTAAAAAAAAGTTAATTATGTTTTGGTTCCTATAAATATATCAATTTTTCTTTTTAATCTCTTCAAAATTTTCATTCGACTTTTAGTTCCTATAAAATTTTCAATCACCCATTTTGGTCCCTATTTTTAAGTCAACTCATGTGTGACATTTGTATTTTTTAATGAAACTGTGTAGAATATTCTAAAAATCTCTCTCCAAAAAAAATAGAATTTTTTAACCTAAAATGAATTAAATATGAATTTTTAACCACCAAAAATATAAAAAAACTATATTTAATTCATGTTTTGTTAAAAAATTCTAATTTTGTTTTTGGGAGAGATTCTTATAATATTGTAAATTTTTCCGCAAAAATACGAATTCTACATATGAGTTTACTTTAAAGAAGGGACCAAAAGTGAAGATGAAAAACTTTTAAGGGACTAAAAGTCGAAGAAATTTTTTAAAGGAACTAAAATGAAAAGTTGATATATTTATAGGGACCAAAAACATATTTAATAAAAAAACACAGGGAAATCGATTCACAAACTACGGAAACGGTTTATCATCAATCCATGCATAAATAAATATGCCATATGAAAATCAATGTAAATGTGTGAAGTAAATTTGCATAAATATCTTATTCTTTATCTGGATTTGACTCTTGAAAGGATCCCCTCTCATGCAATTTATATTCAATAATTCTTTTGTCTAAGTTCTCTCATGTAGTTGTAAAAAGCTCATATTAGGAAGCTCCTCTTCTTCTTTTTCTCTTGACAAAATATTTCGGATGAGAGTATAATGTGATTTCTAGATACAAAAACAATTGATGAAAACCCAGCTTTTAATACACCCACGACACTTAATTAATCATGTGAAAAAATATTATTAATTTAGTTGAGCAGATAGATAATTCAATTAGCATTACAAAATATGATTAATTCATATAGTTGAGTTAATCATAATTTTTGTTGGAAGTTAAATTAATCATATATTCAATTGAATTAATCGTATTTTTTAACGTGATTAACCATGTGTCGTATATGCGTGCAGAAAGTTGGTGTCCATGTATTATCAGTGTTCTAGATATCCGTTAGCATTAATGAGATTCATTTTTTGAAAAAATAAATAAATAATATTACAAAAGTAGCATGACCTCTACACTAGGTTTGCTTCTAGAGAAAAAGAGAAGAGAGGAGTACACCTTTCTTCTATTTGTGCATGAGAGAAGTCAAAGAGAGAAATATGAGAGACCAAAATTCAAATTTTTTATTTCTTTTTTACACAACAAAGAAAAACGGAGAAGAGATGACTAATATCTATCCTAATAAAATTAAATGATAGAGATATCCTTTGGCATTAATGAGATATCCCTCTCCGTGTGTGTGTCTACATATATGACATTTTATATGAGAATGACATCTTATATGAGAATAGAAGGAATGAAACTTAATCATAAGATCAAAATAGACGGTTAGATTAAAAATCTCATTTTAAATAACACATTTGCATTTCCACACTCAATCCAATATGTGAACCTTTTACCTTCAAATCTTCTCCAATCCACCACCACCACCATCACCACCACCACCACCACCATCATCATCATCATCATTGTCTCACAAGGAGGTTTCACCTAATTGATCTACCATTGAATCAATAATCCTTTCTGTTTGAATTGAATCTCATGTGGTGAGCAACACAATGTTCGATTTTCTCTCTCATCAAAGTAGATAATTTAACAACTAATAGATCGACCATATAATTATTGGAATTTTTATGATTGGAACTCAATCTCTTTGCACCAACAAAATTTGCAATAGAATAAATTTATACTTTATTGATGAATTAAAACCATTGAGATATCTTGTGTTTCATGAATGCAGGGCCATTCATATGAAATTGAGGGTCTGTCTCTCATAGTAAAAACATGCTCCTAATAAAATTAAATATATTTTTTTAGAAAACAATCTTTTATTTAATTGAAAAAAGCATCCGTAAACATAAAAAATAATCATGTAACTAACACAAAAAATATTCATATTCTAATCAATAATATAAAAATACAACTGCAAACAAATATCTTTATCAATATTTTAAGAAGTGATATTCATAAAAAATGATATTTTGCTAAGTTTAAAATGGAAACTTTAACTTGGAAATTGTACATTCAACACATTGAAACAACAAAAAGTAACTTTTTCTACTTAAATTTCATCGATCATTTCTAATTTTGAATCCTAAACAAATGCTCTTAACACACTTGTTAGCATGACCCTTTTTATTTAGATTTTTGCTTCAATTAATAGAAGAAAGTGGGAATGTGAGCCATATACATATATATATATATATATATATATATATATATATATATATATATATCAAGTGAGAGGTGTAATTACAATGAGAGATGAGAGGACTAAATAACAACACTTAGATCTAAATTAACGGTTACACTTTAACTTCTCTCTAAAATTTTCCTGTGGACCCTCACTCAACGGATCACTTATGCGCCTTGCTCCCTGTCCCTCCCTTCTCCCGTTCTCTCTTCCTTTCTATCAGCACCTGCAGCTTCTTCTTCTTTTTCCTAATTCAGATCCCCCAACTATTAATTCCAAATTCCCTTTCACCGTTTGGATTATTTTTATATTTTAAATTGTTAGGTGCTTTTTTTTTTTCTTTCAAAAATGTTAGGTTTGCTTTTGAAACCAGTTGTCTATTAAACTCCTTCGATCTACCCAGTCGAAACTTAATCAAAGTGTAGCTGTACAGATTAAAAACTCCACTTAAAGGAGAAAGGGGACACCAAATTGATATAAAACAATTGTTAGAGAGATGAATTTTTTTGCTGTGCTGGAGAGATGAATTGTTTGTGACTGTATAGCAGGTAAATATTGAATTGATATAGATTTGAATGAGTTTAGGAGCAATGGTAAAAACCCATCCTTGTTTCTAATTGATTAAAATATCCATGGCTTTGTAGTTTTTTTAAGGAAGCTTTCTAGTTCCTGAGTTGTTATTTTGCCAGATCTGGAGTTTAAAAACAAGGGATTTTTAATTGATATAACCAAAATGATAACTTTAAATTTTATAACATATTAGGATTTTTGTTGATTAACCCGGCTTAGGTTGTTGAGAAAAATTGCAGGGAAGATTTATGGAGAAGTGGTTTCGCTATCAGAGAGAAAGATGAAAGAAGCGTAGAAAAAAAAAACACTTGCAATGTTAAGTGGGGCTTTAAATCTTATTGTATGCTTTGATCTAACGGTCAATATTCATCCCTCTCATCTCTCACAATAACAAGTCCTCTCACTTGATATCCTCCCTATATATATATATATATATATATATATATATATATATATATATATATATATATATATATATATATATATATATATATATCTGTGTGTGTGTGTGTGTGGAATTTCAAAATATCTATGGATGTTTAGGTAGCATGACTGACCGCTCAGTTTAATTGGTAATTTCTGTTATGGTTCATATTTCGGATTGAGATAATCTCCGTAGCAACCATATGAGTTTAGTTTTCAAAATGAAAGCATAAAAACTCAACAAGTATCCATTTTTCTTTTATGAATTTGAGGGGTTTCGTTGAGTTCTTTGTAATCAGAATATTATGGCTTCTTAAAAAAAGGTATTATTATTATAAGTAACTAAATAAACAACTTTTTGGTATGTTTCAAAAACTACATTTTCATTTTTAGGAATTTTTGAAAATGAACTTTGTTAATCGGTTCAAAATATTTTTCCCTAGTTTCATTAAGACTCAAATCCATATGAAGTTCTTAACATCTGTTAGAGAAAAAAGAACGACTAATTCTGGTAGGATTCTTAAGAAATTCCTTGATTTATTTCAAAAACAAATGATTATTCGTTTGAGTACGTTATTTCAAATCCTTAATCCTAATGGAATTGATATGATCCTCAAATTAATTAAAAATATTTTCAAATGACTAAAGTTTGTTACTTGAATAAAACTATAGATTTTCGAGAGTTCTTTTTTCCTTTTGAAAAATACAAGAGCTAACCAATCAACCCACTGATATTGGATGAAATATGTGCAACTCAATTTTACATATGTATCCAAGAATCATATGTATCCAACATTTTAAGTTGTTATTTTCCTTAGTTAGTACAAACAAAAAATAAATTACACCAGAAGTCCTTTAAGTTATTTGATTGTAACAAATTGGTCATTTAAGTTTTTTTCGTACCACTTACGTCCTTTAAGTTATTTAATTGTAATAAGTTGGTCCTTTAAGTATTTTTTGTAACGCTTAGGTCATTTAAGTTATATAATTGTAACTTTTAGGCCCATAATAACTTACATTTTTAAGATCTAAAATACACCAAATTGTTACAGTTAAATAACTTAAAGGACTTAATTGGTACGGAAAAAACTTAAAGGACCAACTTGGTACAATTAATTAACATAAAAGATCTAAGTGGTACGAAAGAAACTTAAAGGACCAATTTGTTACAATTAAATAACTTAAAGGACCTTTTGTGTAATTTGGCCAAAATAATATTATAATATTATTTTTAAAGAATGATTATAATGTTTGTTGTTAGAATTTTGTTATTTTATACTACAAGTATTAATAAAAAAATACAAGAGCTGCTCCAACAAAAATAAAACGAGAAAAAAAAAGTTTTATGGTGTTTTTATTAAAAATATATTAATTATCTTTTAAAAAAATAATCAAAGAAGAAACAACTGAAACCCTGGTTGTTGAACCCAAGACCATTTGGGTTCTAGCGCTAGATTAGACCACTCAGCCACATCTACAGAATTGATATTGTCCTCAAGTTACCTATATATATTCCATTTTTAGGTGCATTATATATAAAAAATATATATTTTGGGCACCCAAAATTTTAAAAGCCCAACTCCATAGAGCTGTTTGCACCCTCCAAAGGACGACCCTGCGTGAATGAATACAACAAATGTAGAACGTTAATTAGTTTTAGGGTTATCAGGATAAGAAGTAATTTTATCCATGAGTTTGTTAACCTACGCAATTAACTATTCTTCTTCGTCTATCTTCAATGAATATACCTTCATCTTTTTCATCTAGGTCGAAATTCAACAATGAGACTGGGAATTCGTACGATTTGAAATTATGACGGTTTAGGGTTATTGGAGATGATGATGGATTGGAGAAGATGAGAACATAAAAGGTTCACATATTGGGTTGACTATGGAAAGGCACATATGTTATTTAAAATGAGATTTTTAACTTGGATCGTCTATTTATATCATATGGCTGAGATTCATTCCTTTCATTCTCATATATATGTGTCATTCTCATATGATGTCATATATATATATATATATATATATATATATATATATATATATATATATATATATATATATATGTATATGTATGAGAGAGAGAGAGAAGAGATATGTAAATGAGATATGAGAGAGAATAGACTAGGGAGAAATACCTTTTTTTTATATAGAAAATAAAGAGGTATTTTGCTATTTTAGGTAGCTTGTATTTGAGACAAAAAGTTGTCTCAAGATTGAGTGACTAATGTGTTGGAACAAAATAGGTTTAAACAATGCCTCTTAAGTTTTGATGATAACAATGTATTAAAAGTTCAATTGGATATGCTAATATTTGTTCAAGTATGCAGGACCATAGATAAAAATTTACAATGATTCAATCATACATGGATCCTGAAGGAACAAATGAAGAGCAAGAAAATTCACGGAGAAGCTAGTTGCAAGTCAGATCCTGAAGGGATATCAGAAGCTGATGGTCCAGACTCTGAAGACCTTCCAGACTTTGAAGTATTTGGACATTTTGCTGGGAATTCAGAAATAGAAGCAAAGTCTGCGAAGCTGAAGACTCTACACTCTGAATTACTTAAAGATTTATACGATGGAAGTTCTGAAGGTTTTGAAGGAGTGAACTGCTGCCATTGTCAAGAAAGGGCAAATTGTACAACCACGTTCTCCACTACCTTCACATGCTTGCCCGTACTCTGCAAACTTGTCTCCTACTGAACAACGGTTCATTCCACATTCAGGAAAGGTTTCAAATCTTATTCCTCCTAGTACGTGAACCAAATCAAGCAACAAATCAATGGAATTGATCAAGCTTCTTCAAACGACTCTATTTGATGTGCTGACATTATTTCAACGTCTCTATTCCTCACCTCTATATAAAGGAATGAAGACTTGAAGAATTCAAAGTAGACTCTGAATATTTTTACAAGTGCCAAAGCTCTGTAAAAATTCAAAACGCATCAAACACTTAGAATTTCTTACAAACTTTCGTATCTTAGAAATTCTTAAGTCTAGAGTCTGATACATGTGTTGTATTTTGTGAACACCACTGATTGTATCAAGTGTTCAAACCAAACATCTTTCTTTGTATTTTTGTTTGTTGAGAAGTCTCTTACTTTGTGTTTGAGCAATAGAAGTCTCTTGCTTTGTGCTTGAGCAATTTGTAATCATTGGATTATAGTGAAAAATCTCTTGTAAGTGACAAGGGGATTGGACTACTTTCGGATTGTGGAAGGAACCACGATAATTGTTTGTGTCTTTCTCTTCTCTATCTCTTTAACACTTTATCCGCTGCATCAGAATCTGAAGTTTTACTCAGACTCTGAAACTCTGTTTCTGACTCATAATCTCAGACTCAGATTCTGAACTCCATCAGAACCTGATCCTTGTTCTTAGTCATTTTTAAAGAAGAAAAAACCAACACAATTCAACTCCCACTTCTTGTGTTTTTCTCACCTTCATAATGACGGACAAGAATATGAACTTTTGTCGAGTCACTTGTTCCCCATTTTTTATTTCCCCATTAACATTTTTAAAATCAGACAATATGATTGAATAAAAATATGAGCTTTTGGTCGGTCCTTTTGTTCTCCATTTTTTCTTATACCATAAACATTGTTAAAAACAAACACAATACTACTGGAGGTAGGTGTATATTTCATCCCTTATCTTTTTCTTACAAATCAAATGCACCCAAAATATCATCTTCGTGTGAACCTTTTATTAAAGTGTTTAAAGTTAGTATTATTGCATGGACCCGAATCTAATTAATAATATGGCTATTCCTTTTTTCATTTTATGAGTTTCTCGTGCGGCCTATTCGGATTCTAAAATCTGAAATGTTTTAATCCATTTTAGATGTTTTTATGAAATGTTTTTGCCGTTCGTATTTTATAATCCAACCTGCATAAAACACGTGAGAAATCAATATGACGGTAAAGGAAGGAGTCTAATAATATTTGGGTAACTACCACTAATTTGATTCCCACGTATGTGGGCTTCATATAACTTGCAATGGTTCTTTTAAAAAAAGTTGCAATGGCATTTTGGCCCAAATACATAGCATTCTTCTTTGACTTTCTTTTCCAAAAGCATTGTTAGGATAAATATATAGATAATGGGGACTATAGCTTTTTTTTTTCATTTTTTTTATAAACAAATTTTTTTTCCTAGATTTTTCTTGAAGAATTGTGATTAATTTATGGAAGAGTCAGTTATTATCATTACTTACAATTATTTAAGGATAACCTAGCCTCACCTATAAATAAAAATCCTCTCATACAACTTAAAAGGTTTAGTTTAATGCTTTCACAATTAAAGCAAAAATATTATCTCAAGCTTAGCTTTAGGCTTCATCCTTTCCTGGGTCGACCGTACCCGTGATTTCTATCCAATCCGCATTTTTATTGGCCAATAACTATTATTTCAGTTCATATTATAAAAAAAAAGGTAAATTACACTTTTGGTCCTTTAAATATTTTTCAGGTTTCATATTGGTCCCCTAATTAATAAAAGTAACGTTTTGGTCCCTTAAATCCTTCTCTGTTAGTCACTTTGGTCCCTTCCGTTAGTTTGCGTTAAAAAACGTTCACTTTTGGTCCCTTAAATATTTTTCAGGTTCCAAAAGTGAAACCTGAAAAATATTTAAGGGACCGTAAGTGAACGTTTTTTAACACAAACTAACGGAATGGACCAAAGTGAGTAACAGAGAAGGATTTAATGGACCAACGTTACTTTTATTAATTAGGGGACCAATATGAAACCTGAAAAATATTTATGGGACCAAAAGTGCAATTTACCAAAAAAAAAACTATTCCTTCCGTTTTTGTAATATGTCTGCATGTTATTTCATAGAAAAAAGCTTGGTTAAAACATATTTTTCATTATTTATCTTTTACCTAATATTTGTTTTGGTCTTTTATCTTTTACCTAAGTGTATATTTAATATCATGGTGGATTGTGTAAATCAAAATGATTTACCGTGATTCTTACAAACTTACCGTGACACCAAACATGCATTAAATTATCAATTAAAATTCATGTGATAATAGGAAAATTAGTAGTTGAACAAGTTTTTGTAGTCTTTATTCAAAAAGAAAAAAACAAGTTTTTGTAGTCATTTTATAGTTATATTTTTGGCCATATGTTCACAATCACACCATTTAAGATAGTCATATCTAAAATACCATTGGACATTAAATGCACATGCAGATGTACATCTTTTTCGGTCATATTCGAATTATGATTTGTAGATTTATCTTAAATATTTTGAAGGTCCTGTGTAGGGGTCTAATTTAGTCACAATTCAACCGTGACAAATATGTAAATGGCACTGCATAACCACAGTTTAACCATGGCAAAATCTTAGACAATGTGCGGTTGTTGGAGACTAGCTCTTGCTCTTTCAGCTAAACCTAACCTTGATTGATAATGTTTGCTTTATTTAAATGGTTCATTATTAAATCATAATAAAGATGAATTCAGAAGAGTATTATAAAATTCGTCCTGCTAAAGCGTAAAAATCTAATCCTAGCTAGTGCTATTTGCATCATGGCTTTAGAGGGGACCATTTTTCCCATGCTCTCAAGTACTTCATTAAGGCATCCTCACTTTAATTAGCCCTCGTTTCACACCCTATTAGCTTTAATTCGGCTACAATAATTTTATGATTGAGGAAATTGAAAAGAGGGAGAAAAAATAAAGGAAAAATTCAGAATTTTCTACGAATTTCATGTTTATATATATTTTTCTTAAAATATAAATCCACATGCTTTTGTTTTCAAATATTAGTTATCTCTTATCATTTAATAAAAAGTAAGAGACAAATAGACAAAAAAATAAATAAAGAAAAGGATAACAAAATCTCTATGCACATAATGCACTATTCTTTTTATTGACTCGAGTACATCACAGATCATGTTGATGCTTTAATTTAGAGAGAAAGCTTTGTTTGTTCATATGAGTTGAATGATGGTGCAGTTAGGGGAGTTTCCCTTAGCAAGCAATTATTAAATGTAAATTGAGTAAACTGATCCCTAAGTAATGATGTCTATTCTCTCCAAACCCGGACCCTTTTTCCTTTCTTTAATTTTTTCTTAATAAAAAGTCGTGGGTTCCATGGTTGGTTGTGGTTGAGTGCATGTGTGTTTGTAGGGACTTACTTGCTAGCAAAACAACAAGAGTGCGTGAATCAACATCTGGCGGGGGCTCACCAAGGTGCTGATATGATTGGATTATGAAGCAAGCCTCGTGAGCTTTGGTTTCCATACTACCTTTTTCTTTTTTAAATGTTTTTGCCAAGCACTTCTAATAATATAAATTCGAGTTTTGAGAACTTCATAGTTTTCTTTTGATAGTCGCTTTTTAGTCATCTCAGAATTATTCACTTTGTTGAAAAAATATGTTGGAGGTTACGATCCAATCAGATTTTACATATAAAAGTAGTCGATTGAAAGTTACAAATTGATTAAGAGCAAATTTAATGTGTCTAAAGAGTCAATCTCTCTCTCTTTTTATAACGATATTTTTAGAGTTTAAGAATATCTTGATTTTTTCTTTTCTTTCATCCTTTGGCTCATTGGCCGTTTTTGTACAAAAAAAATATAGATTCGTGTTGAGTTATTTTACTTATATTATACTCGGGAGTAAAAAAATAAATATATATAGGAGGATGTATTTTATCCATTTTTTCTTTAATGTTCTTTCACGTGTTTCAAATATCACCCTTAATCTTTCTTCTCTCCTATAACAAAAAAAAAACATTCTTCTCTCCTATTTCTTATATGAAAAATCCTATCATCTATTGTTTATTCAACGATCTTGATTTCACTAGTATCTCTTGCCAATAGAAATAATCTACTTCACTGATATAGTTTCGTTAAACAATGGCTAGTTTGCTTGAGGAAACAATTTAGTTTAAAGAGTAAACATCACTAAATTAATGTTGACCAACCAAGTTTATTAACATAAATTAGTATTCAGTGAAATTGATAAAAGCTTTACATATATATTTTTTGAAGAGGCAAAAAGATAAATATATCATAGAAAAAAAAAGACCAAATTAGGCGCAGCATGCGCCTAAAAAGAGCTCATAACAAAGTCTTGGACAACAAAAACGAAATGCGAGAAAACCAAAAGCTAACAACAACATTATAAAGTGGACAATCCTATACATGTGGGAATTCGTCGACCAAGAATGAAAGTCGAAACAAAAGTTAGGCCTATGAGCCTTCAACCACCACCATGAATGAAGTTTTACTCTATCAAGCATATGACCAATGAATGATTGTTTGTTTTGAAAAATTTGCATGTTTCGCTCTTTCCAAATGATCCATATCCAAGCCAACTAGATAACTTGAAGATAATGATGAATTTCCTTTCTGAAAAGGTGAGCTCCCTAAACTAAATAGCATGCATGCATATGCCAGAGGGAAGCACACTAAATATCCCCTACCAGTGCAAAATAGATGACCATACACACCCAAAAAGATCGCACTCCAAAAATAAATGATTAACTGTTTCCTGTTTGACGCAACCTCTAAAGTAGTCCTGAGTCCTTGAATGCAAAGCGCCACAATAAACAAAATTGTCTTTTCTCGAAATTCTTTTATTAAGCAACCACCACACAAATAAAGAAACTTTGAGAGGCACTGCTTTGTTCCAAACGATATATGTGAAAGGAGGATGAACATGTTGCTCTTCATCAGGCAACATATTATAGATTCTTCTTTACCATGTAGCCATGTTCTTGAACATATTTCCAAAACCAAGAATGCGATATAGAAGTCTTCAAAACAATATTAGCTAGCAAAGAACAACACTCCGCTAAAAGATCCTCATCCTAAACAAAAACTCTCCACCTCCAACGCCATCCCTAACCCTCAACCCCCAATCCTAGCATCCTCATTTCAGCAAATGAGATATTCTTATCAACATGAAAATCAAACAACCTACTGAACCTTTAATGTAACAGACCTCCATCTAACCAAGGATCGTTCCAAAAGGAGGAACTTTCACCATCTGCAAATGAGGTACCCTCCTTAAAGCATCCACCCTCAAGAACCCCCAACACCCTCTCTCAAATCACATTAATCTTTCCACCACCCAGACGCCTCCGATCCACCCCGCCTAACGCTACCTTCTTCTTCCCCATACTTGGCTGCCATCACTTTATACCTAAAACCTTCATTATCAACAAGTAATCTCCAACACTACTTTCCCAACAACACCATATTGAATTCCCTAATTTTAGGAACCCCAAATCCTAACTCCTTCTCAGAATACACCTTACCCCAGTGAATCCAACTAATTTTGCGAGTTTCCTCACCCCCCCCCCCCAACAAAAAATGATTTAAAAAGGGATTCAATTAGAGAAATGTTGTATGTGGACACCCCGGAGAAGGAAATAGAATAAACAAGAAGTTAAGAAATGACATATTTAAGCATGACAATTCGACCGTCCATGGGATTTTTTTTACTCTTCCAACTAGTTAACCTTTTTCTAATGTTCTCATTCAATGGGAGCCAAAACGACAAACAACGAGAATTGCCACCAATAGAAAGACCCAAGTAGACAAACAAAATCCGACCCACTTTACAGATTAAAAGAATACATGATTACCAAAAGAAAATAATAATGAAAAATGAAAAAAAATATTATAATTGGATCAATAAATCATTTTTTCAATCATTCATTGATTGATAAATCACTACAAGTGACAGAGATACGCAATTTTCATAACAGAAAATCTAGTATTTTAAAGTTATATCTAAAATGTTGAATTGAATCACACATCGGTCTCCGTTCGGGTTTATTTCTCATGTTTGTAATTGCTATTTTTATTTGGGACATGCTAACAAGTGCCCTTATGACACTTGTTAAGAAGTTTCAAATGGAAACTTTAACTTGGAAATTGTGCATTCAACACATTGAAACAACAAAAACTAACTTTTTCTACCTAAATTTCATCGATCATTTCTAATTTTGAATCCTAAACAAGTGCTCTTAAGAAGTGCTCTTTAGGATTCAACACATTGAATCCTAAACAAGTGCACATGTTAAAACAACTAATAGTAGTAACTTTTTCTTGGAAAACAACAATTATTTTTTCAAAAGTTTTATATTTAATATCAAATATACAAGTTCCAATACAAAATTTCTATTTTAAATTTCTTAACATGTGCAAATTTGCACATGATAGAAAAAAATATATGGAATACTAGATTTTCAAAATATCTATGGATGTTTAGGTAGCATCACTGACCACTCAGTTTAATTGGTAATTTCTGTTATGATTCATATTTCGGATTGAGATAATCTCCGTAGCAACCATATGAGTTTAGTTTTCAAAATGAAAGCATAAAAACTCAACATGTATCCATTTTTCTTTTATGAATTTGAGGGGTCTCGTTGAGTTCTTTGTAATCAGAATATTATGGCTTCTTAAAAAAATGGTATTATTATAAGTAACTAAATAGACAACTTTTTGTTATGTTTCAAAAACTTCATTTTCATTTTTAGGAATTTTTGAAAATGAACTTTGTTAATTGGTTCAAAATATTTTTTCCTAGTCTCATTAAGACTCAAATCCATATGAAGTTCTAAACATCTATTAGAGAAAAAAGAACGACCAGTTCTTGTAGGATTCTTAAGAAATTCCTTCATTTATTTCAAAAACAAATGATTATTCGTTTGAGTATGTTATTTCAAATCCTTAATCCTAATGAAATTGATATGATCCTCAAATTAATTAAAATTATTTTCAAATGACTAAAGTTTGTTACTTGAATAAAACTAGATTTTCGAGAGTTCTTTTTTCCTTTTGAAAAATACAAGAGCTAACCAATCAGCCCACTGATATTGGATGAAATATGTACAACTCAATTTTACATATGTATCCAAGAATCATTATGGTCAACTCTATTTGAATGTATTCAAGAATTGATTTTCATACTTAAATTTATTATTCAACTCATTTTTACATGAATACATTCAATAAAGTAGATTTTTATTTTTATTAAAAGACGAAATATTATTTGGAACTGTCAAAAGTTCATAGTTCATTTGACAAAAAAAAGTTCATAGTTCACAAGCTTATCACATTTTAGATGAGATGCAATAGGATAAAATGAAATAGATAGTATTTTCTAAATACTTTATAATCTTGACTATCTTTGATCACTACTTTTGAACGATTTAAAGTTATTATTCCTAATATACCTTATATTTAATTTAAAATAATCATTATGGATAGTTGAGTGAATTTTTCTGCTAAATACAAAAATGGCAATTTAATAATTTTGATTTTTTTTTTGACTAAATATGATTTATTCAGTAAAAAAAATTGATTTATGTTCAACATAAAATCTTGAAAATTAATCACACTTAACTGAATTTCTTAATCAACCTAAAAGACGTTTTTTTCTTATAAAAATGACCGAGGTATTTTTTTTTATTTTCTGATCGTCTCGCATGAACAAAATAAACATTTTTTTCCCTAAAAGAAAAAATAAACATCTTTTTTTAATTCTTTACTTAATAATAATTTGTTTACTTAAACAATTTCTAAAAAAAAGAATAATGAAAGTTATTCCGTGACCCCCCATACTCAAAGGGGGACCAAAAAGTAGTGCAATGAGAATTAATCGAAGAAAGGCCCAGTTAAAGATAACAACTAGATAAAGGCTAAAGCATTACTGTATTATAAGCTGTCACTACTTCCCTCCTTTATCTTTACAAAAACCTAAACAATAATAACACATTTCAATATTTCATTTCATACTCATTAAGCGCAAGATCTAAGGTGCCACTATACAAGTGCAATTTGCAAAGCAACAAATACTGTACACAAAAACCAAAATAAAAATTAATTAGAAGTTAAGAAGAAACCATGATGAATAAGGGAAAAGAAGGCAAAAGAATAGCACCCTCTACCGATCTGTTAGTATGTTTCCCATCTCGAACTCATCTTCGTCTAATGCCCAAGCCCATTTGCAGCCCAGTTAGGCCTTCAGAGCCCAACAAACACCACCACCACCACCACCACAAAACTTACCATCAGCGTAAGAGATCAATCTCTAGGGCTGGTGGAAGTATTAGTGGTGGTGGCCAAGCCGGTAGTCCTATGTTATGGACTAAAAACAAGTCAATGGGCTCAGACAATTCGGAACCAACCTCTCCGAAAGTTACCTGTGCCGGACAGATCAAAATGAGGCCTAAAAATTCTGCTTGTAGGAGCTGGCAATCGGTGATGGAAGAGATAGAGAAAATTCATAACGACAAGAAGCAAAAAAAGCGTCTCAATTGGGCCGAATCTCTCGGTTTCAAGAAAGAGATCATGCAATTCTTCACTTGTTTACGAGCCATACGCTTTGACCTTCGTTGCTTTGGATCCTTCTCTGGAACCGATATCACAACAGAAGATGAAGATGAAGAAGAAGAAGAAGAAGAAGATAATGGTGAAGATGAAGATAAAGATGAAGTGTATTATAATGATCATGTTGGTGTAGAAGAGAGTCATGGCGACAGCGAATCATCGAGAGCTGTGTTTTCAAAATGGTTCATGGTGATGCAAGAAGAACAAAATAAAGTGGTTCACAAAGAAGAAGAAGAAAAGAAAAATGAAGATTGTGGTGATGGAGAAATCTCTGTGCCTCCTCCAAATGCATTATTGCTCATGCGATGTGGGTCTGCTCCGACGAAAAGTTGGTTGAGAGAAAGTGAAGAAGAAAAAGAAAACAATTCACAGAAAGAGAAAGAAAAGGAAAAAGAATTAGCACAAACACATGCAAAGAAAGGGCAAAGTTTAAAGTCATTGATGGAGGAAGAGAATAACAATAAGAAAGAGAATTTGGTAGTGATGAGATATCACTCTGATTATTATGGTATTTCAACTGATATTGCTAGAGAGACATGGATTGTTGGTGGTTTAACAGATCCAATGTCAAGGAGTCGAAGTTGGAAAAGATGAATTAATCTGATCATTTTCCAATATTAATTACTCTTATAATTTTGTTTTGTTTTGTTTTGGTTTCAAGCATTATTATTTTTTTTTTATCTGAGCATTGCCAAGGTTGTTTTGTGCTAAAGTCTCACAAGAATAGTTTCGTGTGACAACTGGGGAATTCAATATTAAAATCCCAGTTTTAGAATCTCTTATGATCATTTTCGTTTCTCTGTTGTACAGCTTTTTGGTTTCTTTACATAAGTACCTTGGAAAGTTTTTTACAGGTATAAATATGTATTTGTATGAATTTGTGTACTCTGTTCTCTAGATTCTTAAATTACTGTATAGTTAAAGGAATATGTATTTTTTTTTCCCAAATTTGCATAATTGAGAATTGTTTTCTGAGTTCTTATTAGAACCAATGCAAAAAAATTGTTCATGTGTGTATATGTGTGTAATGCTATTTTTGTTATCTTTAATTTGTCAACAAAAAAGAAAAATGTTGAGCTTACATAGTTTTGGGTAAGTTTGAGTTTTCAGCTGTCACTCCAGTTTTTCTGAGGTAATTTCTTTGGGTGTTACATGGAGGCAATGTTAATTCAATGACTATTTACTGTGTCACTTTTAGATCCCTCTCTTAAATAATTTAGTAATTGACCAATTGTCTACATCCCTACCCTAGAGTATAAGGGTGTATCTAATATATTAGTGAGAAATGAGTTTGTTAAATGAGAGTGAGAGGAGGACTAAGGTGTATGCATTTGATTAGGATTTTAAAAGAATTGCTATGGTATTTTTTTTTATTTTTTTTATGTTATTCAATCAAGAGTTTTAAATAATCTTAAAGATTGTGGTATTCAATTAAAATAATAACACTTTTTTAAAATAAGGTGCACAAATATAATGATATTTGACTAAAATGTTTTTATAAATTATGAAAAGTCTTGTAATATTCAAAAAGTGTTACGATCACATATCCAAGACCCAAGTCCTAGTGGTCGGACAATATTACTAATCTTTTTTTATGTTGTTTGGTCGACGAATGTACCTTTATAATTATACGATTATTACATTAAGCTTGTAGAAATCACACAAGCGGTTTAGAACCTTGAGATATTAATTACATAAGACACTTATGTTATTGTTCAAGAACCAAGCTACAGAAGTTTATTCGTAAAAAAAAGAACAAGCTAAAGAATGTTTTTCTAACTCTTGTGGACACATTTCTCAAATGGTCCCTGTTCCTGACTGGCATGTTTGGTTCTAGAGTTCAATGACAAGAGAGTAGACTAGATTTAACTCTTGGTACTTTTTCTGGTTTGATCCAGGGACATACTGACATACACAGAATTTTGTTTCAACAGTGAGCACTTTTTTCCATTCTTGTGTTGTACTATCTCTGTTTTTCAGTCCCTTCTGACCATGTATGCACCATGAAAGCTTCAAGGCTTTATTAACTTTGGGGTCTCCAATGTTCTTAAAAAGGATAATAAGGCAAAATAGAATTTGTTGATGTTTTGTATCCATTTCTCTGCAATAAGAACAACATTATTCTAACAAAAGAAAGAGATGGAAGAGTGGCTATGCATAGTTAATGGATATATTGTATGAAAAATAAGTTGGAAAATGTATATCAAATTGCATTTTCAAATCTATATATTAATAAATACATGACCAACAATGGACGATCTAAGCAGTAAAATTTTGAGTTTTTTAAGTAAATAAATAGGAGATTCAATTTTCGACTCTTACTTGTGGAGAAAATTTGATTGCAGGAGAGTTCTTACTTTGTGTCCAACCGATTCTCCATCGTGAAAATGGACTATCTCAATTTTTTTCTCTCATACTTCCTCATGTTTCATGATCATGCACCACCACTAAAACACTTTTTTTTTTTTGTAAATTCTCATTTTCTCTCCTTTCAAATGGTTGGTGGAGATTTCAATGGACCCTGTTGTTACATGAGGAAAACCATTCCCCTCCAACGGAGACCAATCATCGTTATAAAACTTAAGTCATTTTGTACCCTTTTATTTTGTCCCACGTTTATTTTTTTTAACTAGTTAAATTTTTCTCTCTCTCTCATCATTGCAAAAATTGCATTACACGGCACTACACGTAAAATCATAGTAACTAAAACCTCCTAGAGTATGCTAGCCTGCACTACACGTAAAAATTTAGATTAGATGTAAGCAGCACACACAAATATTTTGAAAAAAAAAAATTAGTAGAGTTGGTTTAGCCTACAATGTGGATGATGCTACATTTTTTTTCTTTTGTGAAAATTTATTTATGTTTTAGTTTATTTTAAATGTGAAAAATTCATATTATGTTTTTTGTTCCGAATATTTTAATACTCACTCTATTTTGGAAATTTCACAATGCTAAAATGCTCGGAAAATTTGAGAGAAATATTTTTCTGAAAAGCATGTGTAGCAAAATTGGATTTTATTGAAATTGTGGGGGTGCGGGAACTAAGTGTTGGGTGGGTTGTAGAGTAAAATAGCAGTCAACTATGTTGTGGGGGTGTGGGATCTAAGTGTTGGGTGGGTTATGCCACTAACCATTTTGAACCAATATTCTCTTGATATCGAAAGTGACTTGAATGAAAACAATATATTTGTTTGAACCATTAAGCTTTTGTGGAATCAAATATAATTTATATACACAATACTAATACTAAATATTAACACAAGTGATGGAAATTTTAGAGTGATGTTTTAAGAGGTGAAAGGATATTCTTAGATTCTTGGAGAAATAGAGTGAATTTATTTTTAGTTGATTCATATCCACTATGCTATATTCATGCCTCTTGAATGAAAATCACTTCCCTCCCCAACACTCTTAACATAACTCTCTTGATAATTTTATGATGAGGCCTAGGCTATATTTGAATAATCCCAGATTAAGAGAGAGAGAGTTAGAGAGAAATGTAGAGAAATAATGAAGGAGAGAGTACGAATGGCAATTGTACCCAGGTCTGATGGGCACCTGCAGAAAATACTCGCAATGGGTAGGATAAAACCCCACTTTCATGGGTCCGAGCTTGGATTTGGGTAATTACCCGCAAATTTAAATGGGTATGGGCGCGGGTAAAGGTATTATACTGCTCAGCCCCGCAACCCCCATATACATATTTATATAATATAATAAATAATTTATTTATTTATGTTGTATAATTAATTAATTTATTTAAGCCTAAACCTAAACCCGCTCCCTCCTACTAGTGTACAATTTTCGAGGGATATTTTGGATGTTTTTATTTGGCTAAATACTACAATTCTTGCTATTTTATGAATTTATTGGAAAATTTTGGACCACAGTTTTATTTCAATTGTGATGTTTACATTGTCTTTTCATAGTTAAATGCGGGTAATGGGTACATGTATGGGCACTTAGGTGCCCATAGGGTATGGGAAATGACATTAAAGTTGTTGCTCACGAAGGTACAGGCTCGGGTATGAGTATTTTTTACAAACGCGGGTACGGAGAAGGACATTGTAGTACCCTACCCATATGGTACCCATTGTCATCCCAGAAGGAGAGGATCCAAATCCAAACAAAAGTTCTCATACTGCACAAAGATTACGTAGTTTCCAGCAATTGTGTTCCTTTGATTACATTAATCTATATCTATATATAAAATAAACTTGCTTATGTGGCAACTCTCTTGAAGATTTATTCTTATGCAAGAATTGTGATGATGTGTCACTCTATAAAATGTTATCTCTTTTTCTTCAAACCTTGCTATCCTCCACTACTATATATATCAATTTAATGATGATAATGATGATACAACTCCTAAGACAAAAACTCCTACATTTAATATTTATATTATATCTTATGCAACTAATTAAAAAATTTGAACTACAGTTTTAATAACGTAAAGTAGATTTTGGTAAACAAAAAATTATCTGAATAGGATAGATCAAAGAGCTTGGAAGAACGAAATACTTGAATGTATTTTACACTGTAACAATGATTGTAGGTAAACAATGGTTATTATGTTCCATATTTATTTATTGATTTTTGATGTTATTTTGTTATCATAATACAAGATCAATTATAGTTTTAAGCGGACTTCAATCTAGCTCTGGTGTTATTTTATTTTGCAAAATTATTCATCTATGTTTCTAAGGGAATCATCTTCAATTTTTACTTTTAGTTTTTTTTCTTAATGATATGTATTTCCCTTACAGGTTCAAGAATTATTCTCAATGCACGCTCTTGCTTGGAACACAATTGTTTGACCAACCAGCAATGTGTTTCTTCTTATAACTTCTATGATACAATGAAGAAATATTTTTCTTCTTATAACTTCTACTACACAATGATTTGTGACTTAGTTTTCTTTGGTCATTCACATACAATGTGAATTAGAAGACTAACAATGGGTTACATTATTTCTATTTTATGATAAAACCAAGAGGTTTATTAACATCTTTAGTAAATACAATAACCTTTAATTTTCTTAAATTTTACACATACACGTACAATATAAATTTAGTCTACAAACTATGAAGTTTAGCATGAATGTAAAACTATCATGAATAGTAAATTTAAAATTTAGTTTCATAATTATAGAATTATTTTATACGATATTTTATTTTTTTTAAAAAAATACATTAACTATTATAATATTACATAGAGATCCAGTGGAAAGTTATTACACTTGAATATTGAAGTCATGCTAACTTCTTAACTTTTAAATATAATTTTTTTTGTAATAACAATCTTAATAATAAAATTTAGTCATTAGGTCGTTATGTTTATTATTTTTTTAAAAAGTAAATAATCTTCTCAATTTATTATTTAAGGTGTGTCATCCATTAAGAAGAAAATAAAGGCCATTTAGCCTTAAAAATTTAGTTATTGTTAGCTCCCCAAATTACTAACATTTTCAAATTAAAAATAACTAAGAATTATTTGATTAATATGAAAAATATATAATGCATTTAAAACATATTAATTAATGTTAAAAGATGTGAATTTCTTTAAAACAAACGAATAAATTCTAATGAATTTTTAATAACCATGTCATAGGTTTTATGTGCCAACTCTTGGACATTTTACTATAATAAGTTAAAAGTAGATTAAAAAAAGAAATAAAAGTTTGTGCCAAAAACCTAACCCAGAAAAAGGAAATAAAAGAAATAGTCAAAATGAAACGAAAAAAATGCAAAAGTATTGTGATCCAGCCTTAACATTTATTCTAAATATTTGCATGCTCCAGTTTTTATTTTACGATAATGCTCATACTTCTAAATAGTTCTATATTTTCTTAATACAAACAAAACTATATCACAATAGAATAGTCAATAAAGTTAAAAATTGCTCTATAATGAGTTCAAACAAGGAAATTAAACACAAATTTAAACAATGCTATTATTTTTTAATATAAAATACTATTTAATATTGTCATATTACCATGTATTTTTAATATAATTAAACACTAAATTATATGCAATTATGCTTATCAAAATTATGTTTTTATTTAAATAAATTATTTTAAAATAAATTATAATAAACACTAAACTATTAAGGATGAAGGTGGATTGCTTAGTTAAAAAGAAAAAGAAATGAAGGTGGATTGTGGGTTATTGAATGGATCATAGTTTTAGAATGGAAAGAGGGATAATATTATTTAGTGGTACATGAAATAAGGAGAAATAGAGTGTCATGTTTGGTCAACCTAAAAACTAGAAGGAAATCCCAATTAAAATAAAAGAGTTATTTTTTTGGGTTACACTAAAGTTTTTTTTTAATAAATAAAAGCGGACTACATAAAAAAAAGATTGCATATGCCTAAAGAAAAAGAAAAAAAAAATGTTTCTATGTTTAATTATGACATATCATTCTTTTTTTTTCATAAAAAAAAGTTTATGTGAGTTAAAACTTTAGAGGCTCACTAGGGTTAAGGCTATTATCAAGATCCAGTTAGCACTAACATACATGCCCACCAGCTTCCGCTTGGTGGGCATGTAACGCTCGAGGCTGATGAGGGTGGGGAGTGGTTCGACTCCTGGCAGCTTCTAAGCAAAACCGAATCACATCGGAATGAGAGGGATTCTGAAGCCGTGCAGGTATGAGACTGCATGGTTGAAGGAAGACTTATAAGAATTGTTTGGTACTACCTATATCAACAAGATGCATCTTCTTTTCGGTAGCCCAAACCATAAGAACTCCACAGTTAAGCGTGCTTGACTTGAACAATTTTGGGATGGATGACCTTTTGGGAAGTTTCCTGGAAAGCGTGCAAGTGAGGACAAAACACGCTAAAAAGACTTGTGTTGGTTTGTGGGGTCAGTCGACAATCCTGAAAGCAGTTTGAGATGTTAGAAAGTTGATCATTCAATATATGGGTAAGTCAATTTCATACCAACTTAATCAACATTCATTGATACATACCATTCCTTTTGTCTCATTATATATGTCCCTTTTGCAATATTTCTTAGCCTCAAATCATTTGTCCCTTTAGAATACTATATAAAAATTATCATGAATAAATAAAAGGCAATAATTAGTATCCAATATATATATATATATATATATATATATATATATATATATATATATTAAGATTAATCAACCATTTTTGTCTCTTATATTATTTTCAAATTTCACAATAGTCTCTTAAATATTTTGTTTTTATTTTTATCTCTTAATTTATAAATGTTAAACACTCTTCTATCTTATTTTTTTTCATGTTACTTTCATACACAAAGGTTGACAACTTCATCTCCTTAAAGTATAAATGTTACCCATTTATTAATTATATGTATTTGTCTATCTAATTGCATTAAAAAAATAATTTATCTTTGCAATTTGTAATTATTTCGAGTGTTCAAATATGCATATAATGATTTTCAACACTTTTTAAAATTTATCAACCATCAACTGAAATGTATTAATATATAATAGTTTGTATTAAAATTTATCAACACTTCTTAATCACATATTTTAAAATATTTTTAACACGTATTAGCTTTCCACCTAGTAATTTAAAATGGCTAACTATGAAAAACCACTCCTCTACAATATAACTTGTACATATTAAAAAAAAAAAAGTGTTTAGGTTTCCCAAACCAATGTGTATTACATGAAAGATGGGGTAGAAAGAATTACAGCCTAATCAAGCATTCAAAGGATTAAAAGAATCAATTATTAACACACAAAATTTTCTTTTTCCTATAAACTTCCTTAAAAGCTGCAGCAATGCTATACACTCTCTTTGGTTTTAACTTTCCATGGCCTTGTAAGCATGTTTACCTTGGTTTATTTTGGGTTTTCTTCATTTCCCTTTCATTCTGAAAAATCTAACATTGTTTCTTGTAATGTATGTTTTCATTTGTAGAAATAAATGTAAATATCTTCAGCTGCTATATAATTTAACTGATCTTTCTAACATCTCATGGTTGTTGCCAGGAATTTCTTTGACCCTTGATCCATTCTTGTATATTTTGAAGGCTGGGACAGAGTTCACACCTTCTGATTTTGTCAAGTAAGGGTGGTCTTCAATCTCCACCTGAAATTGTAAATCCATTATAAATAAGAAACAAAATAATTTTGTTTGCAAATCAACAATCAATTATTCCTTGTTCCCATATAAAGATGTTATGTTGGTTTATCACGTGTTTGTTCAATCAAAGCCGGCCCAACATATTATGAAGCCTAAAACGAATATTTAAAAAAGAAAAAACAATGTTACTTGCTGGCACCATGTCAAGGCGAGCTTGGCGCTAGACCAATTGAACTATGTCGCGCCATCGTGTAAAGTTTCAACTTAATATTTAATGATAGTACTAAATTTATTTACAGATTTGAAGACCTTTAGAAAAATGCGTTAATTTTTTTAGGCTCAAAGCAAACGCTTGAGCCGCTTTATTCTTGCTCCGCCCTTGTGTCCAATGTTAATACCCTCCTAACAGTCTCCATTTAGACTTTAAGATACATTTTTCAATTTTTCGGTTAGCGACCCCACCTGTTGCAAAGTATAAAGATTCAAAATTTACCAACCTTAAGGAAATTAACTGATGGAAATCTCTTGCAAGTTTGCTCCAACACCAATACTACTTGCTTATGAGTTGCCTTGTTGCAAAAGAGCACCACAGACATGCCTGTTCATTTATCCACAACTGATAAGTCTGCATAAAGTTAAATTCAATTGCATAGAATGTGGAATCAAACATGACTTACCAGGTGAGGTTACATAATGTCTAAACCTATCATTGCTTGAGATGCAAACCAAATTTGAACCAAATTTCAAGTCCTTAACATCTTCGCCGCGTAGCATTTTGAGTTTTAGTTGGATTTCAAACAAAGCCCTAGCAACCTCCTCATCCCCTGGCTTTTCTCTTATCAACATTTCATAGTCTTGAATTGCAGCTTCCCATCTTTCCAACTATTATATGTGAAAAACAAAAGAAATTAACTGTCATTAACCAATCGAAAACAAGTATATAGTAAAATTTAATATTAATTTAGAAATTAAACCACCTTGGCATTGCAATCAGCTCGCCGCAACATTGCCTTGCTATAACTAGGCTGAACAGTAAGAGCTACATTGCAGTCTTCAAGTGCTTTCTCAAATTGGCCGAGCTTAGAACGACATGCTGCTCTGTTACACAACAGAACTGAGTTGAATGGATCATGCTCTAGTCCTTCATTGTATACCGCACATGCTTCCGAGAACTTTGATGCCTTGAAGAGCAAGTTACCACTCAATCTGGCAGATGTCGCGGCTCTTGCCCTTCTTACCACCGCATTCACATCGATGTTGCTTGGATCAAGTTTAGCCGCTTTCTGTGATGCTGTCATGGCATCCTCAAACCTGTCACCACATAAAAATGCAAAACAACTTAGGGTCATTCTTATTTAGGCTAAGATAACGTGTCACACCAAATGAGTTTCAATTATTTGTATTAGTCAATATGCAACATTATCACTATTAAGTACATAAAATAAATGAATTTGTTGTCAAAAAAGGGAAAGCCTGATTTTCAGCACTTAGCATCAACTAGTAGTATGCTTTTTAACATTTCAATGTGGTCCCTTATTTCCTAAATTGGTGTTCTTTTTTTGTTTGCATATGATTCCTAACATCTGAATAATTTATTAAACACATCAAAATAAAGCATTTTCACCAACCTGCCGGCTGCCAAGTAAACTTGTGCTCCTATCATCAGAAGGTATGCACTAGAAACTGGTCCAAATAATTTGTTACACCAATCAAGGTCAAATTTTGGCATTTTCTCGTAAATTGCATATGCTTCTTGATGCCTTAGGAGCTTCAACAAGGCTTCAGTTTGTAAAGCATAGACCTGTTAGACATAACCATTTTTTTAATCAGCATAGGAGGGTTATTGGCCAATGAGTTGAGTCACTTTTTTAAGCTGAATTTGGATACAAAACCATATGATTAAAAAAATGTAGGAGTGCCTAAAATAAAACATTTGACTAAGGAAACTAACCTTTGGAGCTGAATCCACACCTAAGGATATTGCAGACTGTGTTTCCTTCAATATAACTTTCCAATCCTTGACTTTCCTAGCCTCACTGCATTTGTTAAAGTGAACTTGAAGAGCTTGAGCTTGGAAATCAAGTTCCGAATCAAAGTACGGGGTTTCTTCATTGCAGTTCAATGCCTTTTCTGCTTCTCCCAACCTGCATTAAAATTTTCAATTCTATAAAAAAACAATAACACATAAACAGACACCACAACCATTAACTAAATGATTGGACTCAAGTGATTAACAGCCTTTATTTATTTACAAATTGATCCGGAGTATCCGAGTTTGGACCTGATTGAAACAACCCTTGGTTAGACTTACTTAACTTACCACCCATCCGAACTCCGGATTATCAGGGCCGTTTCCCCCCGATAATCTGGAGGGTTAAGACAAGTATATATATTATTTAATTAAATGAAGCATATTAAGTTATTCATCATTAACAAGTACCTGAAATATATTGTTGCCAAACGGCTATGAGCTCTAGGATAAGAAGGGTCAATCCTAATAGCTTCCTCACACTCAACAATTGCATGCTGAAACCTTCCCAAACCAATTAAAGCCGCACTCTTATTACAATGATATGTTGCCTTATTGGAATCAATAGCAATAGCTCGTTCATACAAAGCCAAAGCCTCAGAAAATCTTCCTTGTTTGTATGCTTCATTTCCCATTGATTTCAACACCTCAGGGTCTAGTATTCTGTTGCTTCTAGGGCTTCGAAATTGTGACACACCATCACCACTTTTCCTCATTATATTCCCCATTACACTGTTATTCACGGAACATGACACAGAATTCAACTCTTTATTAATCTTGGTAACACTTGTTCTTGGGCTGCTATAGCTACTATTCATAAGCAAATTCCCAGTGAGTTTTGGTGTGCTCAAATCTTTGCTTGGGGACTTGGTTTCACTGTCTCGCGGACGAATAGTAGTAGTAGTACTACTAGTACTTATTCTTGCAAGTCCTAAGGAATTACCATTAGGCTCTTTCTGTTGAATTGAGCTTCTTGCAGAATCTGTAGGTGTGTGAGAAAAATTGATGCTTTTTCTTGCTTGAGTCTCAGTTGGAACTTTTGACTCATGATTTGATGACCCTTTTGATTCTTTTTGTTGTGGATTGTTAATTGTTTTAATGGGCAGTGAATGAACAGATGATGAATTTCTGACCTTGTTGGTCTTGAATTTGAAGATTTTTCCCATGAAACTGCAGCCTAATACAACTTTTTCCACCTTGTTCTTATTGATTTTTCCTTCCATGATTAATTTTGAATCAAGAAATATCACAGAAGTGGTTGTTTGTGTATGCTGAAGTCACAGAAGTAAGAGTGGAAAAAATAAAGACTCAAGCAAAGAAGAAAAGAGAGAAGGTGAAAGTGAAGTTATTGCTTGAATCTTAATATTGTGATGAAGTTTATGTACACAAGATTGAAGTGCTATTTAAATTGTGCATATTTTTAGGTATATATATATAATGTAAAGGATTCAAGAGTGGCTTCCAAGAAACTCACTATAGCTCCTTTTGTTTTTAAGGCTTTGGAGAGGCAGTGGGTAGGGTCAATGATATAAAAGAATAGTAACATATACACGCATGAATTTGTATTTTTGTCACATTTTTCTTTTAATCAATACTATGTTTGATTTTGATAGTTAGAAAAGAATATAGGATTTTCATTTTTCTATGTAAGATTACCATTAGTATCTTGTTGTGCTATAAAAAACAAAGGTAGAAACATGTTTTTTATTCAAAAATGCTAGCAATTAATTTGTAATGAGAATGAAAAATTTGCTAGCATTAGAGATCTGGACTTCATTGTTAATACTCTTGTAATTCATATCGCTTGACAACTCACTAAAAAAAAACTCATTCAAAGATGATAGAATCATGTACTTGGGTGATCTCTTAATAAGTAAAAGACAAATTTAGAGTTCTGACTCTTAAGAGACCACACAGTCACTTAGTCTATCAATTTACATTATTATTAAAATTCACATGGTGTTTGATTTCAAGAGAAAATTGTGAGTAAAAGATTAGTTTTATAGATAGACCGACCCCTTAATTGAATCTTCATATCGTAAAAAATTAGTCTCTAACTTTCGGCTGGAGAATGGAGGATGTCTTGCGCAACAAAAGAATATTAACTTGATAGTATAAATTCACTTATTGTGTGATCTCTTAATAAAGTCTTATTCTAGATAAGTTACCTCAAAGAGAAAAGGAAATTTTTAATAAATAGAGCTAGTGAACTATAGTTATTTACATAATTTTGTCCAATAAAATAGATAGCATCATTCAAAAGTTTGAGCAGTCATATATAAGCATTTTAAAAATGCAAGTTTTAAAACAGAATTAAAGAAAATCAATATTCAATAGGATATGCCAAAAGGAATATAGAGCTTAAAATTAACAGCTCACAGTTTTGAATGAGCCGGATTTGAATGTCAATTTTGTTGGTATATATGGCCATCAATTGCCTGTCTATTTTACCATATAAAGTAGATAACTTCTAATCACCACGTAGGTTTGCATCTCTGATGTCATTAATTATAAACAAAATTATTATATGTGGACATTTTTCTTTTGTATTATGCGTTAGAATCAATCGGTTAAAATGTACTTTCAATCCATCTCAAGGGCCCAGGTTTCATTAATATAATTCAATCAAAAAAGGAAAGGTTTGACGGATGATAATTAATATTGAATCTTATGCTGCTATCATTATTAGCAAAAAATTAAAGAATATTGTACCTTTTTTAAATAGGGGTACATAAATCATATGCGTAGAAGGTAATCGCCTAATCAATTAATTGCACCTGGCTGCTTAGCACCTTTCTTTTGTAAAAAAACAAATATATCAAATACTTTCATAGACTACTATTTATGTTTTCTAACACCACCCTTCAAAAAACAAAAGTTTTCTAACAACAGATCTAGATCTAATGTAGAAACCAAGTGTAAAGAAAATCACAATTGAATCAAAGAGTAAAAAGATAAAGAGAGTAGAGAAAAGATAACAACACCAAGAAATGTTTATTCAGTTCGGTCCAACAATGACCTACTCTGGGGGAGAGATTGATCTCTCCAATCCACTATCAATGAGTTCTTTACAAAGAGATACAAATGGTTAGAAGAAATTAGCTTCAACAAACTCACAAAGAGCAAACCTTAATTTCTATCTTTTTATCAATCTCTCCAATGAACAAGACACTCAATGATTTTCACTCTCCCAATGTGTTTTCCTATTGTTTCCCAACTCTAGAATCTAACCCCCAAGAGAGAACCAACCCTTAGCCTTTGATTACATAAGAATTTTCTCTTTTAGTTTCCCAAGACTCACCCAAATTGCTCACAAATGACTCTCCACTCATGTGTTTTCCAACCCCATGAATCTCTCCCGAAAAGGCATCAACCCTCTCCCAAGAACCCCCTCATTTGGTTCTCCAAGATTCACATCTTGAAGCTTTGAACCTCACCCAAAGACCCTCAACCTTTAGTATCTAAATACCTTAAAAGTTCCCTCATTTGGTTTCCATGATATTCACCAAGCTTACTCAACAAATGGGTCAAGGAGTGCTTAAATAATTTTTCAGATCTGTCAAAATCGTGTCCTGATTTTCCAGTTCGTACACATTACAACTGAACTTATCCAAAATTGTGCCCCGATTTTCCCAAATCGTGACCTGATTTTTGACGAAGCAAACTCCAAAATATGAGCCAAAATTGTGCCCCGATTTTTTGCCAAACACAAACACCAAATTTTGAGTCAAAATTCAACAGAGAACATTAACATTTTGTGGTATTTTAGCCATATAAAGAGCCGCATTTTTTACCATAAAAAATGAGAGCCACATTTTATTCAAGAAAAGAAAAAGAAAACACATTTAAAATCAAGATTACCCATATATTTATGTCCAAAAAGCGTCTCATTTTTCTCCGCCTTGAACTCAAGTTTCGAATCTTAAACATCTCTTTATGTTTTTATAGTGACCTTATTTTGAATAAATGAAATGAATCATATGCGTTCTCCTTTTAATAATGCTAGCTAGATTAAAGTTATTAATTGTTTAAAACGTAGATAAAGAATCAAACGTAAAATAGAGTTGACTATCGCCTTATCAACCTTTTAATTCATGACTAGTTAGTAAGTAACATTGAAATTGAAAGAGCCTTACTCACTTTACGGTAAATTTAAAACATTCACACCCATTCAAATAAATAAATAAACTAATATCAAATTTTCTATACTTTGGACTAAATTTGGAGGTAATTAATTGTGACCGAGCCCTGCATTTTTCAATGTTAGTTACTCTAATTTAGAAATTCATGTGTGTATGTATTGGATCGATCATGATCTTTTCAAGTCTTTGAAAATTGATTAAAAAAAGTAAACTAGTGAAAAAAATTGTGTATGGTATACGTTTGGTAGGTTGATATTAGTACATAGAGACTTTGAAATAGTCATATTCATGTACTAGATTCTTGGCATGAAACTTGAAGTTGAAGAATGAAGAAGCTTAGGTATGAACTATTACATCATTCTATGCATTCGATAATTGAAGTTGTTTATTTTATTCCTCAGCATTTAATGTGTATGGTATAGTATATAATAGTATACTATATATGTATGTTATCAATAATAAAAGAAAAAAAAAAAAGGTTTAGGTGTAATTTGGAGGAGAATACTTTTTAACCAGAAATAAAGCTTTTTTTTTTAAAGAACCATAAATAAAGCATTTAAAAGCAAATATATTGTTCTGGACCGACATAAAGTCCAATGTGGATGACCCAATAAAGTCAGGGTCTATATTCTTCAGACAAAAGCATTGTGAAGGTGCAAGTTAAACCATGTGTCTATTGTCGCACAGTAGCGCGTCATGATCAATCCTAGCAGTTAAAATCATCTCTAACGACTTATAGGATTCACTCCGCAAAATTCTGAGGCAGTTATCAATTTCTTCGACTATATAAGCGTGATTCATCGTCACGCTTCAGGTACAATCTCGTTCACCCAATTTTCGCACACAATCCACCTCTTTCACATATTGACTTGAGTGTTGTAGTGTTAACGTGTCTGCAAACACCATTCTCCTCCGCGACGGAAGTTGCTTTCCTCCATACCGAAGCACCGTGAACTACGACGACTACACCCATCCTTACCGAAGAATCACCGCCACATTTCTCTGATCTTCACCTAATCATATATGATTTCTCCTAATCGCCGAAAACAATTATATATAATTATTTGAACAATAAAGTGATCCTTTCAATTTGTTGTGAAAAATAAACAAGCAGAGTCATCAATTTGAAATAGAGAAATGAGTTATGTGGGAAACAAAATGAATTGATATAATATAATAACACGTCCGCCAAATTAACCATATTTCATTATCAAATCAAATATGATTAATAATTGTCATAATTTGTATCTTTCCTGGCCTTGAAATTGATGACAATTTTGTTATAATAGCTGGTAACAACTTCCCCTGTTGAAAAAAGTTCAAGATTTGGTGATTGATATATATGATTACTATTTTGATTTGTTCCCAAGACACAACCACTGAGGCCTTTTTCCAAATTCACCTTTTACATCTTTGCTTAATCAATAGTATATAGTAATAAATAGCCTTTGTTTTTTCTTTTGTAGCTTTCCATTGGATATATTATATGGCAAGCAAATAGTATTTGTTTGGCATGAAGACCCCACTTAAAATAGGAAGAGACACTGAAGCTTCAGCCACGTATTGAAATGCAATTGGGTAATACCCTTTAGTTTTGCTTGTTTCCTTCCTCTCTATTCCATATTGGAGGTTGGTGTGAGTGGGGCTTCTTCCTATTGATGATTTTGTGGGACAGAGGCAAAGCATGGATGATTTGGTTCTTTTTCATTAGGTAAATATAACTTATTGGGGCCATATAATTAGAGACATTGTTAAGATCTTATGAGAGGCAATTGGTCAAGTTTACACACATTTTGTGTCTCCTACTGTTCGTCGGTGCCGGCTTCTAAATACTAGTCAACAGCCAGTACCACCCGGCACAACATATTTTTTTTTATTTTTCCTTACAATACATGATCAACTAAAACCAAGTATGTATGTGTGTATATATATATATATATATATATAGTATTTTTCTTTGTTTTTTTACTAACTTGATCTTGAAAGAGTTGATAATATGACTCTCCTTAAAAAAGAAAAAAAGAATCCGAGTTAGAAAATTAATTCATAATTTAAATAAATGGGCTAAGTCATGGAGATGTCTTAAGACACTTACCGAAAGTAAAAAATCCTCCTAATTAAAATGGGTTGAAAAAATAACTTCAAATTTGTTGGTTTAATTGTTAAAGGTTAAAAAAAAAAATCTACATGGCTAATAATTACATAGCTGAAAAATACAATATGCTAAACATAAAATAAACACTTCTTAGTATCTGTACTATATATAAAAAAAAAATCATAAACCAAACAAACTCTTAATTCTAAATTAGTTTTTGGCAATACCAAAGCTTGTGCTGCACAATCCATAAGCTTGTGCTGCACAATTCATAAGTTTCCTAAATTCATTGTATTCATGCATTGTATTTTCAAGTCATGATAAAGGCAGTAAAAAACAGTTTGTAGCCTGTAGTCACATAGGACAGGCATGCGTCAAAACAATAGAGGGATTTATCGATATTTTAGCTTTTTCTCAAGTTCAAACCTAACATAGACACGGTAGACTAGACAAGCAACAAAACAAAGAATATAGCATTGTCGTCGGTGCCCATCATAATAATTTGTGGTGGGTCTATTTGTATGCAAAAAAATATAAGAGGGAGTAGGAGGGTGGGGAAGAAAAAAACACGAGAGATTATAATAGTATTAAAGTCTTTTTAACGAGTGTCTCTGGACACTTTTAAGGATTTCAAAAGAATAAATTATTTTATAAAAAATAAAAAAGTTAATATTTTGATTTTCAATGCATTGATTACACATATTTTCAAAAAACAAGTTACCATTTAAATGTCTTAAAGATTGTCCCAAAAACACTAGTTAACATTTCATGTATTATTATTAGGGTGAAGATTTTGTATTTATCTGTTTGGTTTCATACATTCCATTGAACCAACTCCTTGATACATTTGCTAAGCTCCATCAATTATTTACATCACTTAATTTTCCTTCCTATCTCTTTCTATAAATTATTTTCTTTTCAAGAATGTACAAATCCGAGTGTGTTAGCAATAACCACAAATTTAAAAAGCTGAAGTGTATTCGTGTGTAATTATAGGCATCAATACCAAATTCTAGGCTCAACTCTCAACCATATACTAATTAAACACATGTTCTCTGTAGCGTTATTATTGTCATAGAAAAAACAAATGAATGGATCATTGTTGACTAATAGCAACTAGTACAACAAAGTAGTACTAATCACTTGACACATCAATAAATTATCTAGAGTTTTAGCAAATTAAAACTAGCCACTGAATATTCATAAAAATGAGTCCATAAGAAAAAAAACAAATGTGAATCATGATTTTTCTTATAATAATTGTACAGGTCAATTGGCTATTCCTATAACGTAGCCATACCGATACGTCAAGATAATGCTTGTGGTTACTAGCTCCAAGAACAAACATCGTTGTAATTCAGCAATTTAATTAGCATTAATTAGCAAGTATTTAGATCATTAGTCCAATCCGAAATTAATGAAGTATTCCGTTCACATTTATACGAGTCAGTTCCTCTCTGGCCCAGTCTCTCTCAATCTCTCTTTTTTTTCTTAGGCAAAAGAGAATATTTTATTAGAACAAATAGCCCACAAGCACAAGGTGTTTGGATCACCTGCTGCCTATAAAGTCTGGATATGTAGTACGGGTGCGGGTACGATACGATACGGATACGTGAATATATGAAATTTTAAAATTTAGGATATGATACGGCTAAGATACGTTAACAAAATATTTATATTAAAATTATATGCATGTAAAATACTTGAAAAAAAATAAGCATTGATTACTCTTCAATAATATATAATCATAAAAGTCACAATTTACAAAAAAATAATACATGTGATCAAAATAAAAAATGAAACCTTTTTCATATGAATCATATTCTATTTTCATTCATATGTTAGAATATCAACAAATGCATCAATAAAAGAACTCAAAACAAAGTTTGTTTAATGTTGATTAATTGAATCTCCTCTCTCTCGTTACTTTCATTCACCAAAAACATAATTTTTAATTGGTTAATCAAAAAACAATTATAGTGATTCATATCTTAAATTAAATCATATACATCTCCATTGAATTTTCACAACACAGTCTCACTTTTTTACCCTTCATTTTTTCCAGATACGTCTCTGTGAAGTATCTAATAAGTATCTGTGTGTATCTGTCGAGTATCTTATAAGTATCCGATAAAATATACTCCCTCCGTCCCAAATTGTATGTCGCTTTAGAGAAAAAAAATTGTCCCAAATTATATGTCGCTTTACAATACCAATGTAACATTAATGTTATTTTTCCTATTATATCCTTAACTATTTATTACTCTATATTTTTTCAATTCTTTAATTTATCTTTCCCATACCATTTATTAAGGACAATTTTGTAAAACAACTCATAATATCTCTTTCCCACACAAAATTAATTGTATTTCTTAATACGTGTGAAATGCCCAAAACGTCATACAATTTGGGACGGAGGGAGTATATTTTAAATTAAAATAATTAATTCTGATACTCCTTGGGTACGTATCCGAGAGTATCCGTGAAGTATCGGTATCTGATACGTATCCGATACAGGTACGTCTCCATTTTGGAGTATCCGGGCTTCATAGCTGCCATCCCATTGATTTGGTGAGTTAGGAGAGAGAAAGTGAAGATCAAAAATGAAGAGACGAGGATTTGAGAGAGAGAGCGAGAGAGAGAGAGAGAGAGAGAGAGAGAGAGAGAGAGAGAGAGAGAAATAATGAGAAAGATAGAGGCATGGAGTGAAGTATGAAGGGTAGCATGAGAGTGTGACAACAGAGGATCCAGGTCCAAGCACAAGGTATATATGCACCGAAAGAAAAGTTACAAATATTCCATTTCTTGACCAGAGATCGATTTAGGTGACAAACATAAATAAATATTGCAAAAGTATTACTCCCTCGTCCTTAAATATAACAATCTTTAACAAAAGTCCCAGAGTATCAAGAAAGGCTATGGATCTAGGACGTGAGATCTTTGGTCTTGAGGTCATGCAGACGACTTTGGGTAGTCGGACTTTGATCAGTACCTTCATACTTCTTCGAAGAGAGGTGGTATACTTGAAAACACTCCAACGATCAAGTAAGAATGCGCTGAATATATGAGGATTTTAGAGTAGAAAAAAGTGTATGTGAAAGGAGGTCATGAGTTAGCCTTTATAGTGATGAATTAGGTTTTTGGTCCTTATAACCCTTATCCGAACAATTGTCATAGGAGGACACATGTGGACATATCAAAGCAAGTTAGCTTTGGATTCGATTTAGACGGTTCAGATCAACACACACGACCTTGATCAAGCATTTTCAGGCAAGTCCACATCATGGTCTGTGTAAGAGCTAGTGGCTTGAGGTGACTTAATCCGATGAGGAAATGGGTCTTGGCTCAGTTCAAAACAGTTGCTCTCCAAGTTGTTGGTTGTCGAAGTCAGGATATGAATTGTTCCTAGTCTTGAGCGGATCAATGGTTGTTATGAACCATTGATTTTTTGACGAACCATGTTCGTGTTGGATGTTGGTTAGAATTCTTGTTTGGAGGCCCGTCTCCACCTTGGAAGTATTTGGATGCATTTGGTTTTTCGGTTAGAGGGTCGTCTATCCTTTATGGACACGTGCACGTTGATGTTACGCTGAAGGCGGGTCTCACGCGCCCTACCAGGTTCTGCTTCCTACTTGCATAACTATTTTCAGGTTCGGGTGTGTGTCACACCTTTCTAACTTCTGCTAAGATGATACTGGGATTTGGGGATGGTTTAGTAGTGTTTGTCTGCCCAAACATGACCTTTCACTTAATCGATGGCTTCGTGTCAATCCTTTGTGTCTGCCATTCACGCGTCATTAATTTCTCGTGTTTCCATACAAGGTCATGATGGTTGACATAAAGGTGTTTTTTAACTGTCTTGGTCTGGCTTAGGATATGGTCGTCATATCAAACCCTTTTGATCTCAACGCATCTCGAGCGTTGATTACGAAACGTTTGGAATATTTCCCAAATTGTTGACATAAAAGTGTTTTTTAACTGTATTGGTCTGGCTTAGGATATGGTCGTCATATCAAACCCTTTTGATCTCAACGTATCTCGAGCGTTGATTACGAAACGTTTGGAATATTTCCCAAATTGTTGACATAAAGGTGTTTTTTAACTGTATTGGTCTGGCTTAGGATATGGTCATCACTATATCTTTTAGAGGGATATTCCTTATAAGTATGGGGAGTCTTTTTTTTTTTAAAAAAAAAAAGAATATCCACTAAAAGTTCATCACAAGTGCAGGAGTTCCCAGCGATTCTCAAATCCTTCTCTTTGTTGCCAACATATTCTTAGTAAGATCTTCCTTCTCCTAGTTCCATGTTTTTTGTTGTACGTGTTTTGGATTTATACTTGTTGTTGATTCTTTTATCTTTTTGTTGATGCGCCATTAATGGCGAACCATTTGCTTGTATGTTTACTTTCTAGTTTATGAATCTTCCTTATCACTTTAATCTCTAACTCCCTCACCCTAACCACCAAGTCATCCTTATATCCCTTGGGGATTATCCAAGCTTGAAATCAGGTTTGAATAGTACTTGGTAGGCTTTAATCCTAATCGATTAATCTTTAAGTTGGTCATTTTTAAAATTCTAATATTTTCCTAATTGATTATGTAACATTAATTCCTAAGTGATTAATATTTAATCTAGGATTATTAATTACTAGTTTTAACCTAATCTATTATGATATACTCAACATCTCATATTAACACTTAGCCAAGTTTATAAATTTCCATTTAACCTAATTGATTAACTACCTTTCCTAGTAGATTAACCTTCGACTATTCATCATCTAATCGGTTGACCTAAATCAATAATTCGGTTTCGAAAAAAAAACCTAAATCAATAATCGACTAATCTCTGATTATCTCAATGTTTAAACACGTCAAATTTATTGATGTATGTCACCTGTCGATTAATTGTCTAAACAACAAACAAAATTTAGCACAAACATAACAAATCACACAAAATTATTCATCAACATAGCATGGTCATAACATGGACATCATATTTGATCGCATATTTAATAAGAATGTCAACACAAATAGGGCAATCATCGTCAAACGCATATCAACATATTCATCAATTAATCGATTCATTATTAATTAATTAATTTGGCAACACATCATAAGAGATGATCTAATTCACACAAACCAAATAACCTAACTGATGTTTCCACAAACTAGAGAGTCAAACTAATTAAATTACTTGCTTATTTAAATTACTTGCTCGATTTATCCATTAAACTAGAGAGTCAAACTCACTTTTTATCTTTACCGGTAAAAATATGAAATCACATAATGGTTTGACATTAGATGTTCCCTGCTGGCTAGAACTTAAACAAATTAAATAGAATAACCCTCTAAAAAAAAAGAATAACAAAACGAAATTTAAACAATCAAATAGAACTTAAAAAATTATGAAAAGAAATAGAAACAAAACTAATTTATACTAACATTTACCAAATGAGAAAGGATTATGAACGGTGAAGAATGATCCTGGAATAAACCTTGGTTTAGTACAGCCGTTTGGCAACAAATGAAATTTAAAAGATGAAGAATTTAAGAATGTTAAAGGTGATTTATCAAGAGAGTTCACTCACAAATCTGAGGAAAAAATAAAGAAGATTGAGGCTTAAAAGTGTTTAAATAGACTTAAGGTTTGTGATCATAAAATGATTTTAAGAAAATAAATAAAATTCAAATTTTGTTCCAAAATAGGAGGAAAAATGTGTTTTATTTTTATTTTTTAGATCAGGCTGCATTTTAATGGGTTAGCAAGGATGTCTAATCGATCGGTGTGGTAAAAATAGGATCAATTAGTCTTATTCGCAATAAGTTAGAGCAGTTTCTAATTGATTAGCTTTTGTAAACAACTGCTACATGGTTTCCAATCATCTTATATTGATATTTAAGTATCCAAACATCTATCATATTTTTTAAAAAGTATCCAAACATCTATCAAATAGGAGATAAGACTCGCAAATGACTCACAACAAAATAACTAAAACATGGGGTGCTATAATTCTTCTCCAGATAAGGGAAAAAGACACAACATAAACCAGATTTGGTCCGTGACATATATAAAAAAAAAACCTAATTTTCTCCATTAGGTCACACTTCCACATTCAATAGTGAAAATGCATCTGCTTTGAAATGATAAAAATCAATCATTGAAAAAGAACATCAAAAATAAAATTACCTTACATGATGAACACCCAAAGAAAAGTCTATTAGATAGAATTCATTTGTGTTTGCAAAGTTTAGATGCAATTTTTTCAACATTTAGGGGCATCGATATTTTTCGGAGTAAAACACTTGAATAGCTCTAAGTCCAAATCACATGCATACTTGGAAGTGATGAAGGTGGTTGAGCTGGTTTGAGCTAATAGATAAGAAGTTGGAGGTCTTCCGTTTAAGCCCGAATGAAAGAGTAAATACTAATCTAACAACTAATTATTAACATTTAACATTTTTAAAAAAAAGTGATGGAGAAGTCTGTGATCTAATTCACTCTTCATCATCCATGAACACCGTAGAAGTGAATTTGTATGAGCACCGTAAAAGTGAATTTGTTCCTTTAAAAGAAATGTCCGAATTTAGGGACTTCAAATGCAGTAAAAGTGAATTTGTTCCTTCACAAGAAATGTCCTAATTTAAGAACTTCAAATCTGATTTAAAGACCAAATTGTCTTTTTCGCAATAGGGACCAATTTGTCTCTTAAGTTCTTCAATGTTACACATGGTCTTCATACCAACATGTGTACAGTCAACTTAACAAACTCGATGTTTAGTAAAACAAAACAAAAATGTTTCAGTTGGAAACTGAACAAAAGAACTAACGTGAACTGATTTATTTTTCCCAAGTACTAAAATGTACTTTTTATCAATGGACCAAACTAGGTTTGATAATTTTTTCATGTACAAAAGTGAGACTTTATTCTCTTTTTTATATTTAAACCGTAATCCTGTCTTGCAAAATTTCCTATTTATGATGACTTTTTCTTCACATGCAAATGAAGCCTTATGTAATCACGAGATTGAAAGTAAGTGGTTAATCTGCTCCATTTAAGAGAATGAACTCGACTTATATCAAAGTTTGATTATTGTACAATAATTTATAGACTGACTTTACTTACCTTCCATCAAATATATATTATTCTAGGGACTTATTTTCTACGGAATACTTGTTTAAATAAACCAAGCCTTACGCTATTCTCTTAACAACTAGGTCACTCATGCAGAGTTTGAATCAGAAGAATTGTATGTTACAGACAACGAATGGAAATGTTGATCTTGATGAATGGTGAAGGCAGAGTAAGAATAGACCGTAAAAGGCCTTAGTTTTATCTTAATTTGTTTGAGGGAAGAATTTCCCTTGCTTATATGCTAAATTTAATTAGTTGAATGATAAAGCATATTTTATTATTTCAATTACAAGTTACAACATTGTAATGAGTTCATGGAGATCATGATACCTCAAATACATAAGGAAGAAAAAACAATAAAGTAGAAGGGTCAAATGGAGGTACTGTGATATTTACAAATAAATTTTGCCTCACATTTCTCACACATCATTATGAATGGACACTCTTTTCACCATATGTAGAAACTCATCACTTTTTCCAAGTGAAGTGATGACCTTCCTAACTTATGACATGCGGATAATCTAAGGAAAAAAAGAATCTAAATATCATTTTTCTAAATGAAGCTTATCTTTATGTACTAAGTGAAACCACGCTTTTAACAGATCAACATGCAGCTTTTTTATCTGCAAACAATTTAAATAAAATGATAATGTCAAGAAATAAAGGCTTTAGCAATGTTTTGAAGGCAGCACAGAGAGCGCCAGGAAACTCAAACCTTATTTAGGCTTTGCAGCAGAAATCATCACAAAAAACCCATTTCTAATGCATTTAAATCCAACCAGCCCACATGCCTTGCAGAGAGCTTCAAGTTCACGTTCAGAGAGAAAGGTATAGATCCCCGATACTTGATTTATATTCTAAAATGACAAACAAATTGGCCACTATTAAAAACTTGATAGAACTGAAAAAACTAATAAATGTATTATAGAGTAAACATCCCTTTTCATGTTTGACATATAGGGTATAACTTTGAATCTTAGTTGGTGTCCCTTTGTTGCTTGAAAGACAGGTGATATCATTTTAGCCTCACAATCTTGGTAAGTAATATCAAATCATTTTTTCGTGTACACATTACGAATATGAGACAAAATTGGTGTTATTTCCTTTAGTTGAAGGACGAAGTTAATGATAACTTCCTACGATGAGAAACTAAATTGATATCAATTTCTTTGACTAAATTGATGTCAAAATATTCTCATGTATTTTCATAGGTATGTAAAATGGCCCATTTGTCTAATAACTTGGTGAGTTTTTTTTTTTTGGTGAATTAACTTAGTGAGTTTATCTACTGGAAAAGTAGCTCTACTTACTCTCACTCAGGTTATCAATTCCAACAAGCATGCCAAATATGGCACAAGATTTATACCTGACGCAATGTACTTAAAAATGGGACAGCGGTAAAAGGCCCATCCAGTATGTAGGTGGTTGCAACAAAGACACCTCCAGGTCGTAAAACGCGACTTATTTCAGCTACCTGCAATATTAGGTCATGGAAATTATAGAGGAAAGGAAGTGAGACAAACTAAACGGAATGACAAAACTATGCAAATGCACTGTGAAAATCAACTGAAGTAACTTATCCAAAATGTTACGGTAACTTTCCATAAGCAGTTTATATTTCAAATCATTCATCATCGTTAAAAGCACGAAACATGTTCTTCATGGTTGCCAACACAATACTGCATAAACCTTTTGGGCATCCATGGTTAAATTATTTGTACCAAACCATTTCAAAAGATATTCACACAAATAAAATAATATTATTTATACATAAAATCCAAATATTAATTAATGATTATTCACTTACAGCTGCTGATGGTGAAGGCCAACAGTGAAGAGCTGCTCCTGCATGCACAGCATCGATGGAACTTGAAACAAAAGGAAGTCTAGCTATGTCTGCTCTAACCAAGATGAAGTTCCTAGCAAAAGAAATGTTTATGAAATATAAACGTAAAATGAATAAAAGAGTTGTTTTGAATAGTTCCATTAAAACATCGGGTTCAAAAGTTTGATATGATAAAATTCTAATTGATTTAGAAATTTGTGTACTCTTTTGGAAAGTTATCTTCCTGCTGAACAAATTCATAACATTGCCTCAACATGTTCTCTGAGTAATCCAGAGCCACAACCAAAGAAAAAAGTCCACTTTTTGCAAATAATCTTGAAAATAATCCACTTCCACAACTAGCATCGATGATATTTCCACCCAATACTGGTTTTAGGAAACCCTTCATCTGTTCAAACTGCGGCCGAATTCAACAGAAGGAGTGACTAGTCGTTACAATTCATGAAAAGGAAATGATAAAGTACCAAATAACCCATGCCTCAACAAGATAATTTTAATATTTCTTTAGAAGTACATATGACAGGCAAGATGTAGAAGACAAATCTAATAAAAAAAAATTAACAAATTTCAAAATATATTGCAACACCATTTCCAAGTCTATGTTCTTCTATTCAACAGCCAAATGATAATCAAGACAAGGTGAATGGTATAGCTCTCAAGAAACATCCATGAGCTAAGTTGGGGCTTCTATGAGCTAATCCATAGCTGGATGTACTTACGAGTTTACATAAGTTATTTTCAACTTAGATCGATAAGCTCAATGTTTTATCTTATAACAAATACTAACAAGTTAAGCCACAACCTGGTCGCTGCTTAGCATAAGTAGCTGTTGAATTATTGAATCAGTTTATGATGCTCCTCTAAACTTACTGGACCTATACAACAAATATCAAGAATCACAGTTCTTCCAATTCGATAATATCCCTACTGAAGAAAGTGGAAGACAAAAGATAAAACAATCAATTTATGCATACGAAGCCATATTGAAAAAAAAAATGTGGGTCAAACAAGAGGCAGTTGATCATTAGAAACTGAGACATTAGATTAACCTCTTTCTCAGGACCTGGAAAACCACCCCATACAGAAAAGGTTTGACGCCAGCCCCTTTCATAGAGAAATGATACCAGTGGCGTCCTGATTCAACAAACACTCATTATGATAGAAGTGACAAGTGAGTTTCAAATTCAAGTTTACAACATAAGACAACAAATTATACTATTAAGCAGCAGTGTGTCGTTTGTTAACAAATTTTTCATATGAACACTATATCTAATATCTATGCTTAGAACACTGTTTTATTATATCTATGTAAGCGGTACTTAAAATTTCTAAAACTGAATACCAAATGCAGGAACATGATTAAAAGATGAAAAATGTAGTGCCTAAAATTGTTTCTCAAACTCCTTACGAAATAATGTGGTGATTACTAGTTATAATGCAACAACTCTTACACTCAACACTGCCGGTGTATTTGGCAACAGCCATTGCGAATACAATGTATCTTAAGTCCAAGATTTTCTTTTTGGAAAAATCATTGCAATCCACAAATAAAAAACAAAACCCATTAGATACTATAAGGTATATCCATTTAGACTTAACATTATTGATCTATTTATTCAATCATATGCACATATAACTGGGGCAAAGACTCAGTTCAGTAGCTAGCTCATAAGAACAAAGATTTTCAATACAATACTTGGTTTTGCTTGAATTGGTACTTCAAACCTTTTTAGTTTCTATCAGTATCACCAACATACACAGTTCAAAAAAATGACCAAATACAATTAAAGATTAAAAAGGGAAAAAAAGAAAGGGAACATGCATGCCTGAAAAGCTCAGTGGAAGCTGGCATCAATTCACCATAGTTCTTAGCATTACTTATTGTCGTGAGTTCAAGATGCGTTTGGTCACCGGTATATGTTTTCTGACAGGTGCTACATTGTAAACTAGATCCAGAAATAGTATCTCTGCATCAAATAAACCAATCCAATGAAGAAACATAAACCCGTTAACAAGCATAACAAAAGTAGCCAAATCCACCCATCTAAGTGTATGTTTGGTTCCAAGTTTGGATAATTCAAAATTGATTTTAGAGGTTTAAAATTGATTTTGACATGTTTGGATGCTATTAAGTAGAATTGATTTTTCCTTTAGAATGGATTCTAACTTGAAGCTATAACTGTAGCTTTTGACTCCAAATGTAACTTTTACGGTCAAATTTTTCGTACAAGTCACTTTTACATAAATGTATTCAAACATAAATTACTTCATATTCAACTCCCTCTAACTAAAATCAATTCAATCAAAAACTACAATTAATTTTGGTATGTTGGGGCTTACTAACTAGAATTGATTTTGCTTCTATAACTAGTTCCAACTTGAACTTAAAATTTGTAGTTGTTGTCTACAAACTCAAATTTATTGATCAACTCACATTCACGTAAATACTTTGAAATATAAACTATTTTATCTTAAATTGACTTTTAACTAAAATTAATTTTCATCTGAACCAACTTACATTGATAAAGCAGGATGAGTGGTCCAAATCAAGGAGTTATAACATACAGGACAAGCCAAAGGATTACTGCTCCTGGTAACTTCCTTCTCCACTACGACGGAATCCTTAACACAAAATCACGTTCCTTAATCAACTAATTAATCAACATGTTTTTTTGATGAACTACACAAATATGAATGTGTTTTAATATGTGTATAATAATATGAAGCACGCACACCGACACGCCAACACCGATAATAATTTGAAAAAATGACTTAATTCAGCGTAATCAAAGGTGTCGATGTCGGACACCTACAACTGTCCAGACACATGATCGGAGAAGTGTCGGTGCTTCATAATTAATAATAATGAATAAGAGATTGTGAATTTGAGGAAGAAGCAATATTATTACTGTTGGATTGGTGTCAAGGAATGTTGTTGAAGAAGAAGCTCGAAGAAGACGAAGTTGAAACCTAGGAGTGGGTGAGAAGAAGAAGCGCGTGGGGCGCGTGAATGGAAAGAGTGTTGAAGTAACTGTTATGCCTCCTATCATAATTCGAATCTCTGGTTTTGTGGCAATGGCACCGCCTTCAACTTTACAACAAGGGTGGACCGTTGAAGGTTAAGGTGTGTGTGCCTCTAACTTATAATCCCTTTTTTTTTCTTTGAGAGGATTATAATCCTGTTTTTGTCTTTTTTTTTTTTTTTTTAAGGTTTGATGTTGGATAATGGATGCTAAGAAAATGAAAATAAATTATCTACTAACAATATATAAAAATCGAAGTCTAGTAAAATTTCATAATCGTCCTTATTAAAACTCATGATCTCCTTAATTTTATGTGTATAATGGTTATTTTGCAAAATTTAATTTAGTTGTTTTTTTAAAAATTAACTACGGATAATGGTCATCATATGTGTAACCAATTTCTACAAATAATTATGAAACTAATTAATTTTTTTTAAATTGATTCCGGCTAATGCTCAAGTGTAACTAATTTCAACGGATAACTATGAAACTAATTTATTTGTTTTTTAAAAAATTAATTACGAATAATGATCATCACAAGTGTAACAAGTTTTTTTTGTCAATAAAATTGCAAAATTTCATAATCGTCATTAATTATATAATCGTTCAACAAACATTGAATGATGTTTTGCATATAAAAAAATTATTAGAAACATCGCATTGATGTTTATATATTGAAAATTATCACGAGTTTCCAATATTTTATCATATCGGCTTTTTTCATATATATATATATATATATATATATATATATATATATATAAAATTTGTTTCTGCAGATATAAACATTTAAAATCTGCAACGGAAATGGTGCAAACATTGAACGGCGTTTTGCATATAATTTTTTCATTTAATTAATAGAAACACTTCATTAATGTTGATATTTTGAAAATAATCACGACTTTTCAAAATTTTATCATATCGACTATCACATATTGGTACATAAAAAAAAATTCTGCATATATAAACATGTAAAATCCTCAACGAGGCGGTTTAAATATTTAACGGTGTTTTAAATATAAAATAAAAATTTATTTAATAGACACACTACATTAATGTTGATATTTTGAAAATAGTCACGAGTTTCTAAAATTTTATCATATTGACTTTCTCATATATGAATATAAAATTTGTTTATGCAAATATAAACTTTTAAAATCTGCAGCGGCAGCGGTGGAAATACACTACATTAATGTTGATATTTTGAAAATAGTAATGAGTTTCTAAAATTTTATCATATTGACTTTCTCATATATGTATATAAAATTTGTTTCTGCAGATATAAACATTTAAATTCTGCAATGACAGCGGTGCAAACATTGAACGGTGTTTTGCATATAAAATAAAAAAAAAATTTTGAAGAAGCAAAAATGGAATATATATAACTAGATGAAGAGCCTCTGAATTAGCACAAGGTGTGCCAACCCAGAGCTCCACCAAAATCAAATACACAGTTCACCAAAGCATCCTAGAGTCGGTTAGCCAATGCCCATACAAACAAAGGGACTCGACCACCAACAATGAGAATTATTACGAACATTAATATTACAAGTTTTCACCCACCAAAAAGTAAGAACTTTTACATTATCTAATAGTTGGTAGATGGTACTCTCCTGATTGTTGAAAAGTCGGTTGTTCCTTTCATTCCAAATGACCCACACCGTACAAAGCCACACGAGCTGCAAAAAAGAATGTCTAGATCGCAAACCACCGGCTGAAGAAACAAACTGAATAAAATGATCCTTAACAGTGGACGGATCAACCGATGAAACACCAATCTAGCCCCGAACCAGACTCCATAAAGGGCCAAAACACGAGCAATGAAGAAACAAATGCTCAGCCGATTCGTTGCCCCCACACCCAGTCACACAAGATTGATCTTCAAAAGAAATTATACCACGGGCCAACAGATTATCTTTAGATGGCAAGCGATTTTGAACCAGCCGCCAAGCCAAGATAAACACCTTCAAGGGTACCTGTTTGTGCCAAATAAGATCCAAAACATCGTCAACTGGTAGAGACTCCTGTTTAGAGAGCATCTGGTACACACCACGAACGGAATACCCCCCACTAGAGTCAAGCTTCCACCTCCACTGATCTGAAACATTATGCTGCAAAGAAATGTCAAGCAATAAAACCCTAAGCTCTGCTAACAGCTCCTCCTCCCACGCCCACAACCGTCTACGCCACTGCCAAGCCTCCCCTGCTACCCCCCACCCTAGGTCACACATATCTGCCACCGATATCGACTTGTTAACAGCTAAGTCAAAAAGACGACCAAACCTCTCACATAACGGAACCCCACCAAGCCACGGGTCAGTCCAAAAAAACGACATAGAACCACACCCAACAGATCTATCGACGCACCCTGCAAACCACCCACCGTCCGCCCCTCCATCCCCGTCACGGATTTTCACAACCTCCCGCCACCAAGAAGATGCACTCTGGCCCCTACCTCCAACCTCCCATTCACCTCACCATACCTAGCTACCAACACCCTGTACCACAAACCCCCTCTATCCACCAAAAGCCTCCAGCACCACTTACCTAACAAAGCAATGTTAAACTCCCTCATCCGCCTCACCAAAGCAATGTTAATTAATAACAACACTGCATTAATGTTGATATTTTGAAAATAGTCATGAGTTTTCAAAATTTTATCATATCGACTATCACACATCGGTACATAAAAATTTTCTTCTGCATATATAAAATCCTAAATAAGTGCGGTTTAAATATTTAACGGTGTTTTAAATATAAAATAAAAATTTATTCAATAGACACACTGCATTAATGTTGATATTTTGAAAATAGTACCGTGTTCCAAAATTTTATCATATTGACTTTCTCATATATGTATATAAAAATTTGTTTATGCAGATATAAGTACATAAAATCTGCAACAGGTGCGGTGCAAACATTGAACAGTATTTTGCATATAAAATAAAAAGTTACTTAATAGAAACACTACATTAATTTTGATATTAAAAATATGCAACGGGTGCAGTGCAAACATTGAACGGTCTTTTGCATATAAAATAAAAAGTTATTTAATAGAAACAATACATTAATTTTGATTTTGAAAATAATCACGAGTTTTCAAAATTTTATCATATCGACTTTCTCAAATATGTATATAAAAATTTGTTTATGCAGATATAAGTACATAAAATCTGCAACGGGTGCGGTGCAAACATTGAACAGTCTTTTGCATATAAAATAAAAAGTTATTTAATAGAAACACTAAAATAATTTTGATTTTGAAAATAGTCATGAATTTTCAAAATTATATCATATCAACTTTCTCATATATCTACATAAAAATTTGTTAACGCATATATAAGCAAATAAAATCCATAACTGGCGTGACTCAACTATTTAACAAATTTTTGTATATATAAGAGAAAAATATTTAATAGAAACATTACATTAATACTCATAATTTTTATTTAATATTTATAAACAATCTATAATATTAACAATCTAATTATTTTTTATATAATTATTACAATGTTACGAGACCCGTGCGAAGGCACGGGTCTTTTACTAGTTACCAAATGAAATAAAAAACAAAATAGGATTTATTTTATTTTTTTAACCGGTTCACATGATATTGCAAATCTGAAGTTGGGATGAAAGATAATCATATGTTTTTTTGTTGAAAGAGGTAATAATAGTCTAATTTTTTATTTCAGAAAAATAATTATACAAGTATAATAATATATTCTATACATGTATGGATACATGATGATTTCGTGATGACTTTTTTACTTTTAATTTTATCTTTTATTTAAATTATTAAATTTACAATTTTATCCATTTCATTTTATTATTTAAATTATCAATTAGAAAATATTAATGACCATGACTCTTGGCTCAAGAGGTAAAAATATTAAAATTGTTAAGTTGAACATTGTAATTAGGATTCAAATTCTAACCGCTTCACTTTGTGTGTGAGTTTAATGATTATTTATCATTTTGTCTATCTATAAAAAAATATGTATATATATATATATATATATTAAATGTCATCAAAATAGTTACAACACCACTCAAAAAAAAAAAGAAAGAAGTTACAACAACATTACCGTAAGATTTAAATTATTAATTAAGAATTAGAAAAAACCCCATTAAAATAAAAATAACATCGCTATAATAAAAACAATAGTTGACGAGGTGCATGTCCGGAATGGTGTGGCACCACTATACTCCGCTGATTTTCAATACTTCTCCGGTTCTTTGTTGCTTTTTAATTGTCACTTTTTAATATTTTATATAAATCAAGACAATTAATAAATGTTACTACTTTGGATATAATAATTTATCATTTTCCAATAATAGCCTCATTTATTTAATATCTTGTTTTATATATTTCTCTCTCTGTAATAAATAACTAAAAATGATTGTATTGGTAAAACAACATTTAATATTACATTGAACTTTGAAAGTGATAGCTAAATAGAAACAAAACTTTTCTACAAAAGAAACACTTACAAAGGAGGAACGGGGAGAGTATTTTATTCAAGGCTTAAATATGTAAATCGTCCCTGTAAGTTCGCGTGTTTTTGGTTTTCGTCCCTTTATCTTTTTTTGTTGCGAAACTACCCCTGTAAGTTATAAACGTTTTGGTTTTGGTCTCTGCCGTCATCATCTGTTACAAAAACGTCTATGTGGCAAATGGAGGATGACGTGGCGACGTGTGACGTGGCAGACGACGCTGATGTGTTGTTCCATATGCTGGGTCACAAAGTTAGAGTGACCAAAATCAAAAAACAAAATTCGTAGAGGGACCATACCAAAAAATTCATAGAAAACTTCATCTTCTTCCTTCCTTTCCTCTTCTTCATCATCTTCAACACATCTTTATCAAACTTCATAGAAAACAAAAAAAAAACTCATAAATTCATCAACAAACATTAACATCATCATCAACATCACTACACTAGAAATTCATCAAAAATTCTATGAAAAACCCATTTTTAATCTTTTCCAAATTTTTTTATTCAATTTAAAATTCTTTCAATAAAAACTTAATTAAAATAATTTAAAATATTAATTATTTTTATATTTTCTCTTCCTCCTTCTGTTCTCTTCTCCCTTCTCTTTGTTCTCTCTACAAATCTCTCATAACCTTCAAATTCAAAATTTCATGCACAAAAATCAATAAAATCATACAAACTCATATTTGACCATCAAAACAGAGACAACCAGTTTCAGCCCCCTTCTCTCTTTGTTCCCACCATTACGGTTCTTCTTCAATTTTTGACAATTTAAGCTTTCAATCAAAAGCCCAAAACTTTTGATTATAAACCATAATTTTCTAACTGGGTTTCTGAAATTGAATGTGGTTTATGTTGTGTTATTGATGAATTAATGAAGAAATTGAAACCATGTGAGAAGAAATAGGAACATTGGGTTATAGATTGAAACGATGAAAAATATTGAAAAGTGGGGGTGAATAAGAACATTGTGAAGAAATTGGAAAACAAAGTTTTTAGGGTTTCTCATCAAGATGCAATTGAAAAAGATGACAAAATTTTTTGTAAGGTTTTATTGAATTTGACAGAAAAGTGAGACAAGAAACATTTAGAAAAAATTAGGAAAAAGTTAGCCTGAAAAGAATGAATTTATTTTGGAAAAGATGAAGTTTGGAAAAAATTTGTGTTTGGGAAATTTTTTGAGTGTGGGAAGATGAAGCTTCCATTTTTGTTGTTGTTCATGGTTTTGGAGAAAGGCATCAAGACTTAAGAATTTGATGTTTTTTTTTCTTCTGGAATTGGTTTTGGAGAAAGACATCAAGACTTAAGAATTTGTTGTCGTTAATGTTTGTTGATGAATTTTTGGGTTTTTTTTTGGGTTTTCTATGAAATTTTATGAAGATGTGTTGAAGATGACGAAGAAGAGGAAAGGAAGGAAGAAGATGAAGTTTTCTATGAATTTTTAGGTTTGGTACCTCTGTGAATTTTGTTTTTTTATTTTGGTCTCTTTAACTTTGTGACTCAGTATATGGAACGACACATCAACATCGTCTGTCACGTCATCCTTCGTTTGCCACAGACATTATTGTAACAGATGATGACGGCAGAGACCAAAACCAAAATATTTATAACTTACAGGGGTTGTTTCGCAACAAAAAAAGATACAGAGACGTAAACAAAAAACACGCAAACTTACAAGGACGATTTACATATTTAAGCCTTTATTCAATTAATCAATTCATATATCTCCTCTCTCCTCTCCATATCTCTCTTTCATCTTCCACCCGAACAAGGAAACAACAACCTTCTTTTCCCCTTTGCATTTTCCTCTTATTTTGAGGCTGTACCTGTGAAGATTATTTGGCGATAGAAGAGAAGCAAAAATTTTAGGAAATTGAAGCTTTTAACATGTCAAGGAACTAATAGTTCTTACTCTTCCTTTGAAAAACGTTTGCAAGTGTGGTTGATGGTGTTCCGTTGAAAGTTGAAACCTGTGGAGAATTGTAACTCTATGGAATCACCTTTGGTTCATGATGATGGTAGCAGAGAGGGTTTGCTACATTTCTTTTCTAATTGCAGTTCTAATAATATTTTCCATAAACTTTACTATGTTTATCTATGGACACCACGGAAAACAATCATCTATTTTTAGTGAATATCAATTGTAGAAGCCCTTTGCAATTAACAATATCGCGGTGTTCGGTACTTAATAGTCTTATAGTATACAAGTGTAACTAGTGTCTAGTGGTATAGAAAGATATAAAAAAAAAATCGTGAAATTCGTGTAACTAGTGTCTAGAGCATATAACATGGCTCTATTAAAAACCATTATTTTAATCGTAGTTGCCAAAAATATTTTGTCATCATATATGAGATATCTTTTTCTATATATAATAATTAAGCAAAGAGGAAAGATTCTTCTTTATGAATCATTGAATCCCTTCTCTTTGATCTTTTTCCCTCTTTAACCTTTTCCTATATGTTATCTTTTACCTTTTAACCTTATCCTAAATTCCTAATTGTTATCCTTCTTTGTCCTGATTGTATCTTTTAATCGTGGATTAAGATATTGGTCTTTTTTTATCTAGTTTTTGTTTTGTGTTGAGTTTCCTCTTCTGCTTTGCATTCTTCTGCACTCTCTGATCTGACCCGAGTTTCTTTCCCTGGTCTGTTTTCTATCTCTTTTCTGCTTTGGTTTTCCTCTGTCTGCAACTTTCTTTTGGACACATTATCTTGATTTTTCCCTCCCTAACCTTGCTTTCTTTGTCTGGCTTGTGATCTCAGTGCCTTTGTTGTCTTTCTGTGTACCCTTTGGTTTTCATCCCTCATCTTTTTTCCGTGTTTCTTGTTTTCTCATGGATAACAATCTTGGCAAAGCAATCATAACCGAGAACGTTGATTCTCAAGATAATGAGTTATGTCACAATTTTCAAGAAGCAATAAAAACTTCAAATTTTCACGCTTGCAAGTTCAGGCAGCGTTAGTGGCTATGCTAGATCATCTTGTTATGAAGAACAACCCATACAACAATACTCAAGTCCTTCCGGAACGACAGTGAGGAAAATGCACCATGTTCAAGATCTTAGAAGCAACAACAATCAGTATAAGAATTAGAAGGCCTGGACACCTATGGGAGGTGGCAGTGGGGAATTTTCCGATAGACTTCACTATGACATCTTCCATCACATATGTTTTTGTCATTGTTTGTGTCTCGATCTAACCTTAAAGCTTTGTGTGGTTTCGATTGGGTCTTGAAGAGAGAGTGAGATGGTTCGAGCTTTCATGGGAGGGAAAGGGAGAGTGATTGGGATGTTGGTGGTGCGCATGCATGATAGATAAGGAAAGGGATTGTGATTTTCTTCTTTTTTGGATTTGAGAGGGTTTGTAGAAAATGATGAACCGAGTTATATTATTTTTTTAATTTTGGAGAAATGAATGAATTAACATGAAAAATACAAAGAAAATGATAATTAATACTAGTACAACACAACAATTACTTCGTGTATCAGAAGACTAATTATGCGTGGTACCTATCTCTATATCACCTTTCATGTTCCTTCATTTACTTACGTACCCAACATAAAAAATAATTCGAAGATAGGTATTGACATAATTTAACATCCGTTGCAGTAATGTTGTGTAATATTAATTAGCATTTGTTTTGTTTAAAAAAAAAACTTTTGAAGTGAAGCGGAGAAGAATGCAAGCGCAATTTGGAACATGATGTTTTTAAATGATAATTATACCATTCTTCCTTGAGTTGAAATCTATGTCCGAAGAGTTTCCCCAACTATCACTTGACCAGGTTCATTGTCAATTTCAGGAATATGTTCAAACTTGACAAATGGGGAAACATTTCCATCGTGAAAAAGAAAGTATGATAAAATTTAAATTCTTCAAGACAAACAACCACAATAAAATATTAAATATCTTGAACCAAAGAGTTTACAAAATCAAATATCCCACAAAAAATAAAGGTGCCGAATTAAGGTAGCCAAAGGCAATAAGCTACCAAGAGAAATGAGTTTTTACCTCGTATGCCTTCAACCAACTTAAAAGGTGATCAAGATCCAAATTAGGTTTTAAAAACTTCTTACCCTCTTTATTCTGAAAAATAATTAGAGGTATTTGCTCTTCCTTTAGTCGAAAGCACTACCAAGAAAAATCGTTCACAATGTCAAATATTAATAATAAACAAAGAATAACTTCAAAATATTTAAATATTAAATTCTTTAATTAAATACTACTGTCTAGACTAATTGAGTTTTGTGGGACTCAAATGAACAACAAATTTTTATAAGAGCTTTAACGGTGTTGCATGCTCAAGGTTGGATTCGAATCCAGGATCTTGGTTAAGGTAGAAGAGATGTGTCATCACATTTAAACATTCTTGTGTTTTGTTGGGTATTTACGAATGTAGAGTATTTTAAAAAAAATGCAAATTTTGTTCCATACAAGATTTACCTAATATTACTAATAGTATTATTTTATATTTATAATGAAAATAGGATACATTACACACTATCCGCGTAAATTAATTTTATACTAACGTTCAATAAGAATAAAGCATCGACGGTTGTTTTAAAAAACAATTATAAAACACAATATGGTATGTTCTGATCTATGGGTGTTCAAAATCGAACCAATTCAATAGAAAAACCGCAAACCGAACCAACCCAAACCGAAACCGCAAAAAAATGCATTTGATTCGGATGTATTCGCATCTTTGTTTTACTCAACCGCATGGTTTGGTTTGCGGTTTTTATTTTACCAACTGAACCAAACCAAACCAAATCGCAACATAAGAAAGACATTAATTAAACATATGTCACCTAGACTAATACTTATAGAAACTCAATGGAAGCTTTTATAAATTGGCATATTTTTTCTCTTGCTAAGTTTCTTCTTTACTTTTTTATTTCAAAAGTGTATTCTTATGCTACTTGAACTTTTAGTGAATATTAAAGTCTTAGTCTTTTGTACTTCTTACAAAATATGATTACTTTTTGTTCATGTTTTAAATTTGGTCTATGTAGTTGGGAATTTTTAATTGAAAATGAAATTGTAATGTTAGATGAAATTTAAAACATTGTTGAAAATATAGTTGTAACTTGATTTTAATGTTGGAAAAAATTGAATTGTCTCAAAAAAACCGCACCAACAGATCCAAACCAAACCGCATTAGTTTGGTTTGGTTTGGTTCGGATTTTATTTTAAAAGTCAACCAAACCAAACCACATGCTTTTTTATCTTGCGGTTCGGATGACTTTTAGCCTCAAAACTGAACCAAACCGCACCGCGAACACCCTTATTCTCATTACACAGTGGCGGGGGTAGGTTGAATCGAAGGTCAGAGTCCTCTAGCCCCTGTTGTTTTTTTTTTTAAAATAACTTTTATTCACTCTTCATATACATCTCCATGTTTTGCAATGTTGCAATTCCACGTATTTATATCAATATTCCATTGATAGTGCCTTGGAAGAGAATAAAGAAAGTAGAAAATCTTAATTGGTCACAAACACAAATAAAATATACTTAGACACACATATAGATAAGAGAAATTTAAAGATAAAAATAAAAAATAAAGTGACTAATTTATTTCTCTTTTAATTTTTTTTATTTGTGTGTGTGTCCAAATATATTTAATTTGGGGTTGTGACTATGTAAGAGTTGTTCTAAAGAGAGAACTTTAAAATTTTTTCTTAAGCGAATAAAAGTGGATTAAATAAAAATAAAGAAATACAATGACCGGAGGTCATAAGACCGGAGCCAATAAGTCCACCAAAAAATGTAGGTTAATTCAAATAGAGAATACAAACTGACAAAACAACACAAATGGAAGTAGTTCTAACTAATCCTAACAAACAAGGACTCATACGAGCGCAACCCAACAAACACGTTGTTGTGGCCTAAAAATTCGAGGTTTGCTTGAAAAGAGTATCAGGTGGGTCGAACTGATACTATTCGTATTTCTCACTTGCAATTCGCTTACGAACTTTGCTTGTTGGAAACAAAAGCTGGGCAAATATCCGGCCTTTAAAGACTTTACTCTTGCTTTTTGACGTGACTTCAGGCCTTAATGTCAATTTTCATAAAAGCATGTTTGTTGGTGTTAATGTGTCAGACTCCTGGTTAAAGGGGGCTTCTATGGATATGAATTGCAAAATTGGCCATGTTCCGTTCATGTACCTGGACCTTCCTATTGGTGGTCACTCTAGGAAACTGAATTTCTGGAAACCTTTGGTTGAGCGGGTTAATTCTAGACTGTCTGGGTGGAAGAATCACAATTTATCTTTGGATGGTCGTTTAGTTCTTCTGAAGTCTGTTATGTTCTCTCTTTCGGATTACTTCCTTTCCTTCTTTAAGGCTCATGTAGGTATCATTACTTCCATTGAATCTATTTTTAACCTTTTTTTTAAGTGAGGAAATTAGGAAAATATCTTGGATAAATTGGAAAGTTATTTAGAAGGTGAAAAAAAAACAAGAAGGGGAGTTGAATTGTGTTGGCTTTTTCTGCATTTTTCTTTTTCTAAGTGTTAAAGATAGAGAAAGAGAGAGAGCAAACACAAATCAATTTTATACTGGTCCCTCCCACAACCCAGGAGTAGTCCAGTCCCCTTGCACTTCCAAGGGATTTCACTATAATCACTCAGGATTACACATTGTTCAAGGACACTTCCAAGAGACTTTCCTATGCTCAAGCACAACTGCTCAAGACTTCATGTGTTGAAGCAAAAATCTTTTTAATGAATGTTTTAATGATAACAAACCTCGTGGAATAAATGATAAGTTTTATGAATGGTGATCTACTGATGTTTGCACTTGAGTTTTTGTTATAAGAACAGGAATCACATAAGTGGATAAGCAAGAAGCCACCCACATCAATAAGTGCATTATATCTACTCCACAATGAAAGAATGAGTATATCATCAGTTAAAACAACATTATCATATCTCCATGAAGATTCATAACTCAAGAATCATGATGGAAGAACTTACATCACAAGCTACATAAGAAGGTGCTTGAAGTTATGTGACAAAACTCACAACGAGTTTTATGTTACATGATTTGAAGATCCTCCATGGGTAAACAAGATAAAATCAAATATGCATACAAGTTAGGGAGATTCTCAGAACCTCCTCAAAGTATCACACTTCTAAAGCTTCTAAGGATAAGAAGTTCAGAGTTCAGAATGTTCATATGAACAGAGTTCAAAATGTTCATATGAATGTAGTTCATAATGATCATGAAAATTAACCCAGAATATTTCCAGAAATATTAAAGGATTACTTCATGGATAAACAAGAATATTTAAAGTCATCGGTTACAAGCAATGATGCAAAAAGGAAATCTTGTCTCACTCAATCAGAGATCGACACATATGGGATTTGGTACTGTACATGGACCACACAATCCCTTAAAGCATGGGCATGAAGATGCAAAATCCACTTTATATGTACTGCACTATTTCCAAGGCAAATATGGGAAAGTATTATCCAGCAACATTCTGATGTGTGTGTTAAAGTCACTGCTTATGGATAATGGCCAGAAAATCATAATAGACGCATATGATGAGCCCATAAACTCATATCTTCATTCATACATGATGAACCCAGATGAATATCATGATGAACCCAGATGAAGATCATAAAAAATGCAACAACGTTCTGAAGTATTCTCAAGAACACAACAACATTCTGAAGTTCAGAATGTTCACTCAGATTTTCAAGTAAAATTCAGTGGGGCCCAGGACACATGGCACAACACCATTGGTCACCCTCCAACGGCTACAAGAGACCAAAAAAATTCTATAAATAGAAGTGAAAGGCTCAACATTACTTGCACCATTGCAAAGCATACAAGAAAACATCTGAAAAGTGTTTGAAGTTTTAGCATTTCGATTGATCATCACTGAGATTTCAAATTGTCTCTTAAAGTGTAAATCAATTCTCTTTTATCTTGTTAAAGATAATTTCTCCCTCCTTTCTTCTCTTCTGATTGTCTTCATCTTGACTACATTTCTTCAAATATCCAATCAATTGTAAAGAGAAAATCTCATCTAGTTTTAAGGGTATTAAAGTCTAGGTTGAGTAACATAGTGCAAGGTCTGGTGTGACTTAGCACTGAAAGTTGAGAGCCTGTCGAGGCTTAGAGAATACAGGTTGTAACCGTTCCAAGGGAACAAGATTGTACGTTGCAGAATTTGAGAGGCTATCTCAAGCATCATAGTGGAAAACTCTCACAGTTGTGAGGAGTGGACTAGCCCACATTGGGTGAACCACTATAATTCTCGTGTGTCATATTCTCTACCTTTATTCTTTATTTTCAGCATAAATGTTTGAATTCACTTTACACACCATTATCACTTTTTTCATTATTTATTATACTAACAGTTCTGAACTTAACCAAGTTTTTATTTCTTCTAAGTATCAACTTGAGAATGATTTACCACAAGTGCAGGTTAAATTTAAAAAGGGTCACAATTCAAACCCCCATTTCTTGTGACTATTATTTCCACTTCAATTGGTATCAGAGCTCTGCCTCTATGGTTTGAGCACTTAACAGTGTATGAGGAAAAGATCCAGAAAGAAGTGATGTCAAAATCTGCAAATCAAAGTACATGTCACATATGCAACAATGTGGGATATTTCAAAACTAGACGCCCTCTGAACAAGAAAATGCAAAGATGGCATCCTGAGATGACTTTGAAGAAAAAGAAGCAGTCAATACATGAGTAAAGACAAACACAGAAAGTGAAGAGGTAATAAATTCAAATCCTTATCTTTTATGTTAAGTGTTTAATAATATTTCATATGACTCATGCATTTTATCTTAAAAGTATGAACCTTTTTTAAAAAAAAAATAACTTTTCTGAAATAAAGAAAGAAAATGTGAAACTACTAATCTTGAGTGAGAAATATCTTTAAACCATTCAAGAATTGCAACACTCTTATTTTAAAATGTTTGAGAAGCATAAGGTTCTCAATGAGCAAAAATTGTAAGATTCTGACTTATTGAAACAAAATGTTATTTTGAAAAAGGACATAACCAGCCTTCTGAAGTCTGTTAAGACCTTTTTAAAAAAAAATCTGGTTCAGAATTCAAAACCTCTCACAAACAAAAGGGAAGTAAATTTTTTTTTTAAAAAGGACATAACCAACTTTCTGAAGTCTGTTAAGCCCTTTTAAAATGTTTGTTCATGATTCAGAACCTCTCACAAATATAATGGAAGTTTTTTTTTCTGATGTCTGTTAAGACCTTTTAAAAAAAAGGAGATGGTTTAGGATTCAGAACCTCTCACAAACAAAAGTGAGAAGGTAAATGAAAAATGTTCATTTTGCAAAAGAATTCGTCATTCTGAATAAAAAAAAACTTGAGAAAAATCCTCATTTCCAAAAGTATTTTTATACTAGATTAGAATACTCTCGTAAGATGAGAAAGTTAGAATATATTGTGTTTATTATTACATATATTATTATCTAGAATCAGTTTGTTATCATAAAGATTAAAAAGAAAAATCAGATTGTAAAAGTGTTTTCATAAAAGATCTGAATCATTTTTTACACTAAATTAGAATGATGTCAAAAGGTTGAAATTGGTAAAATATAAAGTTTTTATTACAACAAATCTGATCATCTTAAATCAGTATGTGGTCATAAGAAAGAATCTCTTGAAAAGAGAAACACTAACCTCTAAGGACCCAAAGTAATATGGGTACCAAAAGCTTTACCAAATTGTGTTGCAGGAACGTCTTTTGACCGTCTAAGAAAAGCCTTGATTTTGGACAACTATTGTTCAAGAAATACGTTTGGAGATCATAATGATGGTGATTCTCATGATGATGCTGAGTTGTTCTAGAACAATGGAACAATTCAAAATGAGTTCAAGTCAAAGAACCAAAACTTCATTTATTTGCACACCTCTAATAAGCTATCATCTGTCATCACCTAAACATGAACCACAACCTATCCTAGAATACATTAAACCTGATCATGATTTCAATTCCACAAATCTTCAAGATGTCCCTAAAATCATCCATAACATGATTAGACACACTTTACTCCCTAGATGTGGAACCTTTGATGTTGTAACTGATACTGATTTATGTATCATGTACCATCTCATGACCAAAACAAAACTCAACCTCTGCTTCATAATCCTTCAATACATGATTGATTCTTGTCTGGCTGTCAAACAAAAAGTTGTTGAGTTTCCATATGGGATGCATATGACTCCCATCTTTAAGGCTGCACAAGTATGTTGGAACAAAATGTATGAACAACTCTCTTTTGGGTTTTGATGATAACAAAGTGTTAAAAAGAAAATTGGATATGCTAATACTTGATTCTAGTGTGCAGAACCATGGTTGGTATCTAACAATGGTTGTGAAAGAACAAGTTAAGAGCAAGAAGGAAAATATAGAAGCTAGTGTTGCAAAGCTGAAGAAAATCAGCGTCTGAAGAAGTGCTTCTGAAGGCAGCGTCTGAAGAAGAGCTTCTGAAGGGAGCGTCTGAAAGGAGCGTCTGAAGGCCTGCTTCTAAAGAAGTGCGTCTGATGAACAGTGCGTCTGAAGGCCAGCTTCTGAAGACAGCGTCTGATAAACAGTGCGTCTGAAGGCCAGCTTCTGAAGACAGCGTCTGATGAACAGTGCGTCTGAAGAACGGGTTCTGAAGAAGCGCTTCTGATGAACAGTGTCTGATGCCAGCTTCTGAAGAACTGTTTCTGAAGAGAAGCTTCTGAAGTCTGAAACGTAGCAGTCAACAATTGCAACTGTGAACAGTGAAGTACTGTACGGTCAGAACAGCTCTATGCAACAATTGTCTCCTTGTACGAAACATTCTCCATGTTTTAAGGAAACAATTCAAATCTGCCATGCTCTGTTTTCTGTGTTGCGCACACAATGTCATAACAGAAGGAATTAATATTGGCTGAAGCTTCTAATTGCAACGGCTCTAATTGCTGGCATGGCATCTTCAAACAGCTCTTTATTCCTCTATAAAGGATTGAAGAATTGAAGAAGAAGTCTAAGACTCTGTTACTCTGTTTTTCTGGAAAACGTAACTGCCAAATTAGAAAGAGTCTTAATTTGTGTTGTATTTTGTGAACACCACTGATAGTATATCAAGTGTTCAACTCAAACATATTCTTTGTAATTCTGTTTGATTAAAAGTTTATTGCCTGCGTGCTTGAGCAACTAGAAGTCTCATACTTTGTGTTTGAGCAAGAAAGTCTTAGATTGTGTGTCTAAGCAAGGAAGCCTCATACTTTGTGTTTGAGCAAGGAAATCTCATACTTTGTGTTTGAGCAAGGAAGTCTTAGACTGTGTGTCTGAGCAGGGAAGTCTCTTACTTTGTGTTTGAGCAAGGAAGTCTCTTACTTTGTGTTTGAGCAAGGAAGTCTCTTACTTTGTGTTTGAGCAAGGAAGTCTCTTACTTTGTGTTAAAGCATATGAAGTCTCTTGCTTTGTGCTTGAGCAATTGTAATCTTTGTGATTATAATGGAAAATCTCTTGTTAGTAACAAGGGGACTGGACTACTTCCGGATTCTGGAAGGAACCAGGATAAACTGCTTGTCTCTCTCTCTCTCTCTCTCTCTCTCTCTCTCTCTCTCTCTCTCTCATTTTGTAACACCCATACTAAATTATCTAGAATATTTTAGCATGTGTATTATTCTGATACCGGATACATTAAAATTTTCAATAATAAAATTAATACATACAACTGAAAGGGGGTACAAGTAGCTCGTTTATACAGTTATCCGTATACCAAAATGAATACTTATACATAATGAAAATCTCCTGAGTTTGCACTTGACGAGCAACTGCACTCCAATCCAGTATCTCCCTGATGATCTTCTTCACGAACCTCTTGCTTACCTGAAAAACCTGCACCAGAAGGATTGGGATGAGACATAATGTCTCAGTGAGCTCCAGCCCAACCTACTGTTGGCAACCATGGGGGAAACCTAGGGTCGCCGTGCCTACTCTTGGCAATCTTGGGGATTCATACTATCGCCGTCATTCTCTACATATTTCGCGATCAGGGGAAAACTAGGATCGCTATATGTCTTTATCTTATCTTATAGTTATCATAATCTCGTCTTAAACTTAAACTCATACTTAGTGATCTGGGGACATCCTATGATCACTTTCTTTCTCTGCTGACTACTTATCATATTCTCATAATAATTTCATAAGTATTACTTTACATCATTCTTAATTATAAAGTTAGTAAGTCAGCGTTGAACAAACAATCATTATCTTGGTTCATTTTACGGAGTGCATCCGGGTGGAGTAACCCCGAAGTACATCTCCCATCATACCGATGAAACTCCTATCATATCAGGCTAACACCGGACTCCTCTTATCGTTGTGTGGACAACTCTCTCGAGAAATCCCATCCGGCATAATCCGGAGTCTGATGAACACGTTTAATCTTTATCATTAAGTTCTTAACTTAAGTTCATATGAATTTCTAATACGTTTCATACTCTTGTGCATATCTGATGCATTCTTTAAGTAATCATTCTTAAATGCCTAACCTATAAATAGGTTCTTGACTTTAAACATTAAATCATTCTTTGTGCATACGCACGCTTAATTGAGTGCATCTTAATCATGCTATCTTAGGTGCATTCTCATTCTCATTAATTCTTATCTTAAGTACTTGAAAGTACGTCTAATAATTTACCATAAGCTTTTGCACCTTTAATACATTCCTTAAGGGGATCAATCTCCCAATACTTAACATGTGAGTATAGGGTCATAGGCTTATCGTTTTCATAAGCCTCTACTTGGTTGTTGGAAATATTCCCATACCCGTCTAAACTTTGCCCTCATAATTCTAAGTTATTGTAACATCCTTGTTCCTTATAATTACATCCTTTTTGGAAGCTTCATGGATGAGTTAAAATGGTGTTTAATCATTCTTAAATGTTTTTGGAGAAAACGGATGTGAAAAACCCCGCCTACGCGCACCAAAACACCCAAAACAGCTAAGCTGTCATGAGCTGTCCTGGTGTGGTCGCTATAGCCACGAGCTGGTTGCTATAGCAACCGTAGGCAGAACCCAAAAACGTGCCTGGTCGCTATAGCGACGAACTGGTCGTTGTAGCGACCATGACAGTTCAAAAAACTCAGAAATTGCATTTTTTCATCATTTCAAACCATTCCAACTTACCCAAGCTTCCCAAAGGTGTTAAAAAGGATTTTCTTTTGCTATTAAACAGTTTAAACATAGTTGAACAAGGAATTAGTACATAACAAGGATTTGGGCACATTTTCTAAACTTTGCTCAATTTATAATATTCACTCAAACTTACTCAAAGCGGGTTCTAAAACCCTAGGGAGCTCACCTTAAGCCTTGATTGGTTCTTTGCCAAGCTTATTCCAAAAACCCTAGCTTGCCTCTTGATCCTTCTTCAATGTTCTTTTACTCTAAACTTCCACAAATTAGCTTGCTTAAGATTCCAAGAAGTTTGGAAGGAAGGAAGAATGACGGTTGATTTCTCCAAGGGAGGATGGCGTGAGTTGATGAGAGAGAGGTGAGAGGGAACAGATTTGTAGAGAGTGAGAGGAGAGGAGAAATGAAGAGAAAAATATCTTAATCCCCCTTATAAAAGTCCTCCCAACCCAAATTACAATTTTGCCATCGCTTCCATATCAATCCTCAATTACCGATAAAAGTTACGTCTAAGCGGGATATTACACATTTACTCTTTATCCGCTGCTAAACAACTCTGAAATAGTTTCAGAATCTGATCTACATCTGATTCTGAACTAACCAAAGTTTTTGAAAGAGAAAAGAAAAAGCCAACACAATTCAACCCCCCTTCTTGTGTTTTTCTCACCTTCAGTTGGTATCAGAGCTCCGGTTCTGATATTTAATCACCTAACAGTGAGTCAGTAAAGATCCTGAGAAAAACATGTCATCCAGTAGTTCCCCTCCACCCACTCCTAGAAATCATGCTTCTGTATCACATGACTATGGTACAGATAAAAGGCAATCTCACTCACACCATAAACCTCCTATGTTTACTGGTGATTCTGAGAAATTTTCCTGGTGGAAAAGCAAGATGTACAACCACATCATTGGAATTGATGACTCCTTATGGGATATCATAGAAGATGGAATATCTATTCCAGTTGATGAAGAAGGAGTAGCTGTTAATAGAAGAAGCCTCACTGATGCTGAAAGAAAGATCTACAGAAAGCATTACAATGTAAGAGGTATCAATGTGGATTCTCTACCTCACAATGAGTACTTGAAGCTGAGTGATAAATCAACAGCAAAAGCCATCTTCACCTCTCTCTGCTCTAACTATGAAGGAAACAAGAAAGTTAGAGAAGCAAAAGCAAACCTTCTAGTTCAGCAGTATGAGCTGTGCAGAATGAAGGAGGATGAAAATATTGAGACTATGTTCTCAAGATTTCAAACTCTGGTTTCTGGACTTCAAATTCTGAAGAAAAGCTACACTACTGCTGATCATGTGAACAAGATTCTCAGAAGTCTGCCATCTAAATGGAGACCTAAAGTGACTGCTATTGAGGAAGTTAAAGATCTAAATACTCTAAGTATTGAAGATCTTATAAGCTCTCTCAAAGTGCATGAACTGGGACTCAATGAAGATGAATCTGTTAGACAGTCTAAATCTGTAGCACTTAAATCTAAAGGAAAGTCTTCAAAAGCCCTAAAAGCTTCAGAATCTGATGAAGAATCTCCTGAGGGATGTTCTGAAGAAGATTCAGAAGCTGAGGAGCTAGAAATGCTTTCCAAAAGAATTCAGTGCTTAATGAAGAGACAAAAGAAATCTTCTAACAGGAGCAGTAACTTCAAAGAATCTGGTTCCAAGAAGGAAGAACAGAAGGGCTGCTTAAACTGCAAGAAAACTGGTCATTTCATATTTGAATGTCCTGAGCTTCAAAAGGACAAATCAAAGGAGAAATCCAGAAAGACCAACTCAAAGTCAAACAGATTCAAGAAAAATCTTATGGCTACATGGGATAAGCTTGACAATGAATCTGAGTCTGAGAATGAAGATGAAGAAGAAGCAAATATAGCTCTGATAGCTACAACATCTTCTGATGAAAAATCAGGTTCAGACTCTGAAAATGAGGTATATTCTAAACTCACTCGTTCTGAACTTATTGATACAGTTAAGGATCTTATGAACCACCTCACAAGCAAGTTAAATCAATTAAAATCTTTGAAAAAGAAACATAACTTGCTGGCTGATGAGAATCTTCAACTTCAGAATCATATCAATGAGATTGATGAAGAAGTTAAAGAACTCAGAGAAATGGTTCATAAGAAACCTGATAAAATTCCAACTGAACAAGAAATTGTATTTCAGGATTTTATCTTAACTGGAATCAACAGAAGTAAGATTGCTTCTATGATTTATAATATTAGCAGAAACAGAGGAGAAGGTATAGGTTTCAAAAATGATCCATTCAATCATTCAAAAGAAACAAATATACCATCATGTTCTGAAAATATTATGAAAGGCAGTAAGCTGTGTTTTGTACCTGCATCTGAGATTTCTGAGAAACAGAATTTACCAGAAACAGAGACTGCTGACTCTGAAGTTCTGAACTGCTCAGAATCCAAAACTTCTGAACCTAAGGGAAAGATGAAGGCAGAATTTAAAACTTTGCTAAAGTCTAAACCAAAAGGTTCTAAGTCTAAGACTATGAGGAAAACATACTTTAAATCTGAAAAGGTTCAAAGTCTGAAGAGTTCAGAACCTAAGACAAGCAAGTCTCAAACTCTGAAAAATTCAGACTCTAATTTCAAAAAGGTTGTGTTTATGAAATCTTCAAAAGATACTAAACCAATTTATACAAAACCTTTTAAATCTCAGAATGTCAGACAAAGGATACAAAAGAAAGCCAATCTGTCATCTGATTCTTATTGTATTAAGAAAGGTTTGAAAGTCTGCCTTGAGTCAGGAGTTGGCAAAACTAAAGTTCTTAACAAATCAGAACCTACTACTTCTGAATCCAAGATTCTGAACAAAGCAGAATCAAAGACTCTTAAGTCCAAAGTTCTGAAGAAAACAGAACCAAAGCCTTCAAAGGTTCAGACTCTAAAAAGCTCAGAACCAAAGACCTTCAAGTCTAAGGTTCTGAAGAAATCTGAGTCAAGGCCATTGAAAGCTCAGGTTCTGAAGAACTCAGTGTCTGATACTAAGACTTATTCAAGATTAAAGGATTCACATCCAAGGTATCTGAACAAGTCTGAGTATTATAACTCCAGACATAAGGTGTAACAAAAGACTAAACCTTTCAGAACTAACCCAAGAGGACCCATATGGGTACCTAGGTTTGAAATTATTTCTGTTGCAGACATGATTAAGAACCAAACAAAAGGGGAAGTCATCTACATGACAGAAGGAAACTCTATGTTCCAAACCCTGACCATGAAAGAGGGAGGAACTGTGGGATCTGGAGGAAACCACAAAGACTAGATCATTGGTACTGAGCTATTGAGAGCTCTGCAGATCTTCAGCTCTCAGTGGACACTTCAGAACCTGAACAAGTTCTATAAGTCTGAAAAATGTCCAGAAGCTGAAAATCCTCCTGTAGCTGAAAATCTCTCAAGCTGACACTTCTCCTAAAGACAATCAAGAACATTGTTGGAACAAAAATGGGTGTTCAGAAACAACCTGAATGAACAAGGAGAGGTAGATCAGAAGCTCAATAGAGGTATGTTTTGTTCTCTGTTATACTTAACAGCTTCTACACCAATGTGAAAGACTATCTGATTCATGAAAACAACATTCCTATTTTCTGTGATAATACTGCTGCAATCTGTTTGTCTAAAAATCCAATTCTGCATTCAAGAGCCAAGCATATTGAAATTAAACATCATTTTATTAGAGATTATGTTCAGAAGGGAGTTTTGGATATTCAATTAATTGATATTGATCATCAATGGGCTGATATATTTACAAAACCCCTCACAGAAGACAGATTTAATTTTATTAAAAAGAATCTGAACATGCATTTCATCTCTTAAAAATTGCTTGACTCTGAATAAGAAACTGAGAATCTGAAGTTCATCAGAAGCTAAGACTTAACAGACACTCACTTTGAGAGTCTGAAGATAGTTCAGCTTCTGAAAACATCAGAGTCTGAGTTTCAGAATCTGAATTTTTGTGACTTCTGATAAAACTTATCATAAGTGGACACTTTACACGTGGCACACTAATGAGAGTGAATCTTAACAGTAGTCTAACACTTGGTCAGAATCTGATAAGTTATAACTCTGGGCAGTGATGAATTTAAGCTTTGAAAGTTGTACATTGGGTAGTCATTAATGTACACATGTGTTCAATGTTTTTCTATTTTCATATTCTGAAATGTTTTAAACACTCAAAACACAGTCACACTTTCAATCTTTCATCTTATATGTTCAGTGTTTAGACCCAATTTTAAAACTTTCAATTCTGTCTGAAAAAGTTCAGTAGTACTGAATCATATGTTATGAACAATTGTTTCTGAAACAGTTCAGTGGTACTGAACATAATGCTCTGAACATTTTTATCTCACGTTTTAACTCTCTTAAAAAATTCTTGAATTTTTCTTTTTGTTGATGACAAAAGTGGGAGTAAAAGTAACAAGTATTTCAGGCTCTGAGCTCAGAACATAAGTTAATTTCTGATAAGTAATTAACTTAGGAGAACATTTTCTCATCTCTTAGCCTCTGAATTAAATTATGTGAGATAAACTGAATTTTCAATTCTGTGAATTAAACTGAATTTAAATAACTTGGATAAAACTCAAGGGGAGCTTACAAACCTCACCTTGTGAATTATCAGACTTAGGGGGAGCTTACAAACCTCAGACCCTGAAGTCAGTTTGTTATTTAAATTCTGAATGTATTTACAATTTGATTTTTCATCTGATTGATTTAAATCGAATTTAATTAACCTGGATAAGACTCAGGGGGAGCTTACAAACCTCAGACCCTGAAGTCAACTTGTTAATTAAATTAACAACAATTTTCTATTAATGCTTATGTTTGTCAACATCAAGAAGGGGGAGATTGTTGGAACAAAATGTATGAACAACTCTCTTTTGGGTTTTGATGATAACAAAGTGTTAAAAAGAAAATTGGATATGCTAATACTTGATTCTAGTGTGCAGAACCATGTACTTAAAGATTGGTATCTAACAATGGTTGTGAAAGAACAAGTTAAGAGCAAGAAGGAAAATATAGAAGCTAGTGTTGCAAAGCTGAAGAAAATCAGTGTCTGAAGAAGTGCTTCTGAAGGAAGCGTCTGAAGAAGAGCTTCTGAAGGGAGCGTATGAAAGGAGCGTCTGAAGGCCAGCTTCTGAAGACAGCTCTGATGAACAGTGCATCTGAATGCCAGCTTCTGAAGACAACGTCTGATTAACAGCGCGTCTGAAGACCAGGTTCTGAAGAATTGCTTCTGATGAACAGTGTCTGATGCCAGCTTCTGAAGAACTGTTTCTGAAGAGAAGCTTCTGAAGTCTGAAACGTAGCAGTCAACAATTGCAACTGTGAACAGTGAAGTATTGTACGGTCAGAACAGCTCTATGCAATAGTTGTCTCCTTGTATGAAACATTCTCCATGTTTTAAGGAAACAATTCAAATCTGCCATGCTCTGTTTTCTGTGTTGCGCACACAATGTCAGAACATAAGGAATTAATATTGGCTGATGCTTCTAATTGCAACGGCTCTAATTGCTGACATGTCATCTTCACAACAGCTCTTTATTCCTCTATAAAGGATTGAAGAATTGAAGAAGAAGTCTAAGACTCTGTTACTCTGTTTTTTTTTGGAAAACGTAACTGCCAAATTAGAAAGAGTCTTAATCTGTGTTGTATTTTGTGAACACCACTGATAGTATATCAAGTGTTCAACTCAAACATATTCTTTGTAATTCTGTTTGATTAAAAGTCTCTTGCCTGCGTGCTTATGCAACTAGAAGTCTCATACTTTGTGTTTGAGCAAGAAAGTCTTAGACTGTGTGTCTAAGCAAGGAAGCCTCATACTTTGTGTTGGAGCAAGGAAGTCTCATACTTTGTGTTTGAGCAAGGAAGTCTTAGACTGTGTGTCTGAGCAGGGAAGTCTCTTACTTTGTGTTTGAGCAAGGAAGTCTCTTACTTTGTGTTTGAGCAAGGAAGTCTCTTACTTTGTGTTAGAGCATAGGAAGTCTCTTGCTTTGTGCTTGAGCAATTGTAATCTTTGTGATTATAGTGGAAAATCTCTTGTTAGTAACAAGGGGACTGGACTACTTCCAGATTGTGGAAGGAACCAGGATAAACTGCTTGTGTCTCTCTCTCTCTTTCTCTCTCTCTCTCTCTCATTTACTCTTTATCCGCTGCTAAACAACTCTGAAATAGTTTCAGAATCTGATCTACATCTGATTCTGAACTAACCAAAGTTTTTGAAAGAGAAAAGAAAAAGCCAACACAATTCAACCCCCATCCTTTCTTGTGTTTTTCTCACCTTCAAAGTATCCCTAGAAGGAGAAGAAAGTAAATACACCTTCATGAGATTACATCACCACTTCAAACATGCCAACTCCTCAAACTTCAGGAACATCTGGATCTATGAAAAGACATGCAGATCAGAAAGTTCAAAAAACTAGGAAGAAGAGAAGGTTAGAAACCTATCCAGCATTTAGAAGAAAGAAGGAGATGGATCTCCTGAAAATATGGAAGATGATGAAGCTCATTCTCCTCCAGCCCTGGAGTTGTTTCAACAAGTTGCTGAGCTTGCAAGAAAAGCAGTTCAAAATGTTGCTGGTGAGAATGAAGAACAATTTCAGAAAGAAGATGAAGTTGTTAAAATTGTGCAAGATGAGGTTGTCACTCAAATGAAAGATGATGAGATACCTCAAGAGGCTCATATGGTTGCTGCAATCACTAAAGAAGACAGTCAGAAGATTGACTCAGCTGGTGATGCATCTCTTCAAAAAGAAGTTGAGAATGTTGCTAAAAAAAGAACATCAGAAGGTTGACACACCTCGGAATGTTGAAGAAAACCCTCTTGACCAAGATCAGAGATTTGAAGAAAATACTGAGCAAGTTGCTCAAGAAGTTGATGAAGATACTCTGGAAGTTGTAGAAATCTTGGCTTCTAAGATGATGAGTGGAGAAAATGCTCAATCACAAGAAGATGAACGGATGGAATTTTTAACTAGTTTTGATCTCAACATAGAAGATCTAAATTCAGACTTCAACACTGATGTGTTTCAAGATGCTCAGGAAACAGTTCAGATTGTTCAAGAAACATCTGAAACTGAAGATCAGAATGTTCAAGTGTCTGCTGATCAGAATGTTCAAGAAAATGCTCATGATGCTGAAGCTACTCAATCCAAAAAGTTGAAAGCTTCAAAGTTCATCCCTCTGTTTTCAAGCAAGGAATAAGAGAAAAGTTGAGAAAGTTGGAATCTCTCAGAAGAAGAAGATGCATCTCCTCAAAATGATCCTATGGAAGCAGATCCTCCAACAATGGATCAAGACATCCCTAGAGAAACCCTCCAAAAAGTTGATGATAATGTTAATGAAGCAGTTCAGAAAGCTGATGAAGTTCAGAATGTTGAAGAACTTCAAAAGGAAGCTGATGCAACTACTGAAACATGACTTCAGAAAGTTGATGCAACTACTAAAAGATGGAACTCATAAAGTTGATGAAATTGAAGAAGCTTTTGGAGAAATACCTCAGAAAGCTAACAAAGCTGAAAGCTTTTATTGGAGAAGGATCAATTAAATCTTCTACTGCTGAAACAATTTCAAAATCTGAAGTTGATGTTACAAACATCATGAATGAACTCTATATTGATGAAAAAGAAATTGTTCTAGAATCTGATATGGGAAATGACCCTCTGTCATTAAAAGATCAATATATGCATGATGTTGCTAAAGTTCTAGCCACACACATGCTTAGTGAAAACACTACCACAAAGGAATTTGATGAAGGCGAGCTAGCTGGAAATCAAGCTGGTTTTGATCTGAATGTGGAGGAATTCAGCTCAGACTTCAATGCAAGAGTCTTTCAGGATTCTCAGATGGAAAATGATGGAACAATTCCTGCAACTCAAGTTCAGAATGTTCAAGAAAACATTCCTCATGAACAAAGCATTCCATCTGTTGATCATATGTCTGCAGATCCTGAAACATCTAGATATGTTAAAAGACACTCATATCAGAAAGCTGGAAAGACTAAGAAGAAGAGAAAGCTACTGATGATTAAACTGCTTTAGAAGGTTATGCTTATTGATGCTTGGACTTCTCCATCCAGATGAGAAAGTATTTCAAAGAAAGAGAAACATGCTCTCTTCATTGAATCTCAAAGTGAGGGATATCATCCCATAAGGTACACATTTATTTGCACTATAATAAATATGATGATTGAATGCATCAAATTATGTCATGTCTAATATGTGCATATATCAAATGTTTAAACTTAAATGGAATAATTTTTCACTCTTTGTTCATACTCCTTTCATGATGGTATTATACTCATTTGCAACTGCACAAGTCATAATTGATGATTAAAATCATTGCATGATGTCTTATGCTTTAACAAGATATATTAAGGGTGCATTTAAAATAAATTAGTGTTATAATAATTGAACAAGGGGTTGTTTCTGTTATGTATAAATTCATGCATAATATTCTCTCATTATTTGCCCAAAATTCCTTCTTAATTATCATGTTAAATGTTAAATGTGTTACATCATTTTGTGAATACTTATATCTTCACATTTGAAATAAATGATTCTGATGCATTTCTATCTGAGTTATTGACATGAGCTGCAAACCAAATCATCATTGTTGTTAAATAATTCATAGGAAGATTTATGTTTGATCATAAATGTTGAATCATGATTGTTCATTGATATGAAACATAAAAAATGTCTTAATTTGTCAAACTTCAGAATAATTTGAAACGTGAAGATATTCACATGATTTTGATATGGTTTATGAAAATACCATTCTTCAAACATGATTTCAAATGAATCTTATGTTTGAATTTATCATTAGAAGATTTTTTTTATATACTTGATCTTCATTTTGATGTTGTGTGTGATCTTGTTATAATCTTCAAAAATTGTTCTAAGGTCTGCATATTTTGTTCTTAAACTTAAATTGGCCCTGCTTTGAGCATAAAAGTTTGTTTTAAGCATTGTTGAATAATTATCTTACTCTAATTGCAAAAATTGAAGACAAAGATAGAGTTGTAAACATCAATGGCATATCAATATGTGTTTGTGCATAAAATTGTTGCATACGACTATTCTGCAATTTGACCTTAAGTGTTTAACATACTTTTCAAGCATGAAAACTTGAAAGATCAACACTCAAAAGGTATCACTCACACCTACAAATGCAAGTAAACATAATCACATATTTGATTGTAAGCATGTGTGTTTTCCACAAATTGTGTCAAAAAATTGTTGCTTGTAATTGATTTCTTTTAAAGAAACTATCTTTCATCAAATGATACTATAAAACATTTCATCTTTTAAAAAAAAATCAGCAATATTTTCCAACACGAGAATACTCTAGAGAGAGAGAAAGGTCTTTTCTAAACTCTGACTTCACCGCTTCCACAAATACTTCATTTTCTCTCAATTTCAGAAATTGCTGAATAAGATCAATTAATTTTTTCTCTTTTAAAGACTCAATTTAGATTAGTTAATCATTTTCTAATTTTTTAGCATGACTTTGTCCAAATGAAAAACTTATCTGCTATGACAATAAGTTAAAGAACTAATTATTTTCTTAGAAAATCAAAAGATTTGAAATGTAATAGGACATTCATCTCTAAAACTTAGGGGGAGTTTTCTATACTTGAAAATATCAATCTTTTCAAAAACATTGAAATCAAGGACAAAAATATTTTCTCAAATTTTGAGAAAAATATCTCATATTTGGAATATGTTGAAATGGTTGCAAATGTTATCATTTTTCATGTATTGCTTACACAACTGATTGAAATAATGATTGATCATGATCCCTGCAATGTGTTTTAATTAAACCATGAGTTTGATATATGAATGCATTTGTGAATTACATGCAATGTCTTATGATTCTTAACTTTCAAGATTATGTCACTTTTCCTTCATATCATCCTTAGTACTTTTTGATAGATGACAAAAAGGGGATATATATATATGATGGGAGAAAAACCTAGGATGGGGAGACATATGGGAGAGAAAAATCTAAAATTGATTTAATTAATGAAGAATGTTATGAATTAACCTTTTGCATATGTTGAGGGGGAGTTTAATTAGTTTGATAAGAATTAAACTCTTGCATGTGTTTAGGGGGAGTTTAATTGCATATCCATGAACATTATTACATTTATTATTATATCCATCATAAAACTTAAGATTTATTCAAAAGGTTTGTCATCATAAAAAAGGGGGAGATTGTTGAAGCAAAAATCTTTTTGATGAATGTTTTAATGATAACAAAACTCGTGGAATAAATGATAAGTTTTATGAATGGTGATCTACTGATGTTTGCACTTGAATTTTTGTTATAAGAACATGAATCACATAAGTGGATAAGCTAGAAGCCACCCACATCAATAAGTGCATTACATCTACTCCACAATGAAAGAATGAGTATATCATCAGTTGAAACAACAGTATCATATCTCCATGAAGATTAATAACTCAAGAATCATGATGGAAGAACTTACATCACAAGCTACACAAAAAGGTGTTTGAAGTTATGTGACAAAACTCACATTGATTTTTATGTTATATGATTTGAAGATCCTCCATGGGTAAACAAGATAAAAGGAAATATGCATACAAGTTAGGAAGATTTTCAGAACCTCCTCAAAGTATCACACTTCTAAAGCTTCTAAGGATAAGAAGTTTAGAGCTCAGAATGTTCATATGAATGTAGTTCATAATGATCATGAACATTAACCCAGAATATTTCCAGAAATATTAAAGGATTACTTCATGGATAAACAAGAATATTTAAAGTCATCGGTTATAAGCAATGATGCAAAGAAATATTCTTTTGGACTTCAAAGAAAGAATCATCTTGTTTGTCAAAACAATTGATCTCTCATTTATATGCTTCAAGTAGTTTTTGATGGGAATAAATAAACAACCTTCATAAGGTTCAAAGTATTGAAGAACATTAGAATGTTTAAGAACATCATAATGTTCAGCATAAAGTACAACCGTCAAAAAGGAAGGAACCCAGAAGAAACATTATGAAGTTCATATGTATGAACCCAGAAGGAGTTCAGAAGGTTGTTCAGAAGGTTGCTCAGAAGGTTCGTTAGAGCAAACCCAAAATTCAATGTCCACACCAAGAACATACAAGAACAGATGTGATATGAACATATCATATGCAGAAAAAGATTTCGACTTTGGATCAAGAAATCATTAAAGACATCTATGGTGATTAAAGGATTAATGGACTTTGATAGTTCTTGGTATTTAACTTGTGCTCTTCAGTGTTTTACTAAGACAGGAACAAAGTATAAATCATACCAAGATACAAGAAATCAAAGGACATTTGAATTCATGAACTAACTCTGAGTTCAGAAAGTTAGTTCAGAATGTTGTTCAGTGATCAAAATGTTCAAGCAGAGTTCCAAAGGTTGTTCTTACACAAGCCCAGAAACTCAAGAACATTATCAAGAACATGCAAGTCACACGTGACATGAATAAATGTCCAGGAAAGTACATTTGCATGGATCAATCAAGCAATAAAGGCATTTACAAGATTAATGTCAAAAATGATATTCAATGTTCATTTAAGACTATGAGCAATGAAGTGCTAGGAATATTCCAAAAGGGAATATCATCCTAGATGTTTAAATCACTGCTCTTCATTATTGTTTCACTATTAGGATTTGATTACATCAAATGGTAGTCTTACAAATCATCCTAAGTGAAACAAAAGGAACATTCTGATGATCCGAAAGCTCAGCTCTGCACATGCTTACGTTATGAACAGTACAGTAGGTGAAAAGCAAAAAGCAAAAGCAAAAAGGAAATCTTGTCTCACTCAATCAGAGATAGACACATATGGGATTTGGTACAGTACATGGACCACACAATCCCTCAAAGCATGGGCATGAAGATGCAGAATCCACTTTATCTGTCCTGCACTGTTTCCAAGGCAAATCTGGGAAAGTATTATCCAGCAACATTCTGATGTGTGTGTTAAAGTCATTGCTTATGGATAATGCCCAGAAAATCATATGAGACGCATTGAAGGTGAGAAAAACACACACAAGAATGGGGGGGTTGAATTGTGTGACTCAAAAAAAACTATGATCTTTTCTTCTCAAAAACTAAACACTAGTTCAGAACTAGGTTCTGAACTATTATCAGAAGTATAAGCAGCGGATTAAGAAGTAAAATGAGAAGGGAAGAGAGACACACAGAATTTTATACTGGTTCCTTCTCAATGTGAGAAGTAGTCCAGTCCCCTTATTTTCCAACAAGAGAGTTCCACTATAATCAGAAGATTACACTTGCTCAACCACTAAGGAAGAGACTTCCAGTTGCTCAATCACAAAGAAAGAGGCTTCCAATGCTCAACCACCAAGGAAGAGGCTTCCAATTCTCAAGACACTAAGTCAAGAGACTTCTCAATACTCAAGACACTAAGTCAAGAGACTTCTGACTCAGACCACAAAGGAATAAGGTTACAAATGCTCAGTATACAGACTGAGACTTAAGGGACCAAACTGGTTTACAAATAAATGAGTTTGGGTTGAACACTTGATAAAATATCAGAGGTATTCTCTTAATACAACACAGGTTAAGACTCTTAACCTTAAGAAATTCTAAGTTACAAAGATAAAATAATTTCTAAGAGGTTTGGTAACTTGCGTATTTTTGACAGCAAAACAGAGCAAGAGTTCAGTTCTTTGTTTCAAGAGTCTTAGAAAAATTTCTTCTTCAAATCTTCTTCCTTTTGTAGAGGAAATAGAGCTGTTGAAGATTTGCTTGATTTGAGGAAAGAGCCGTTGCAATTTGAGCTAGGATAGACTGAAAATGTGTGCTGAGCTTTTTGCAGAAAACAGAGCAGCAGCCATTTTTGAACTTGGCCTACCTTAAAAGCTGGAGAATGTTTGAGTCAGGGAGACAACTGTTCTATTGGGTTGTTCTGACACATCCAGGCATTAAATGCGCACAGTACCAGTTGCTTTCCAAGCCACATCAGCTTCAGAAGCTTCTGCGTGAACAGTGCATCAGAAGCTGCCTTTGTACGGATCAGAAGCTGGCTTCAGAAGTTGACTTTTGTTGACTTCTTCAGACGCTGACTTTTGTTGACTTCCTTCAGAAGCTCCCTTCAGACTCAGACTTCAGACTCTCACTTCAAGAGCACCACTTCAGGAGCACTTCTTCAGACCCAGTTTCCTTCTAGCTTTGCAACATTGCTTCTTAGCTTTCCTTTCTTGCTCTAAGCTTGTTCTTTCATAACCATTATTAGTTTCCAATCAATAAACATGTGGTTCTGAAATCACTTAAACAAAGCATTAGCAAATAACCAATTTTCTATTTAACACTTTGTTATCATCAAAACCATAAAGAGAGATATGTTTACACATAATGTTTCAACAATCTCCCCCTTAATTCATAAGAGAGTTGTTAAACACATTTTGTTCCAACACGCATATGATGAGCCCAGAAACTCATATATTCATTCATACACGATGAACCCAGATGAATATCATGATGAACCCAGATGAAGATCATCAAGAATGCAACAACGTTCTAAAGTATTCTCAAGAACACAACAACATTCTGAAGTTCAGAATGTTCACCCAGGTTTTCAAGTAAAAGTCAGTGGGGCCTAGGACACATGGCACAACACCATTGGTCACCCTCCAACGGCTACAAGAGACCAAAAAAACTCTATAAATAGAAGTGAAAGGCTCAACATTATTTGCACCATTGCAAAGCATACAAGAAAACATCTGAAAAGTGTTTGAAGCTTTAGCATTTCGAATTGATCATCATTGAGATTTCAAATTGTCTCTTAAAGTGTAAATCAATTCTCTTTATCTTGTTAAAGATAATTTCTCCCTCATTTCTTCTCTTTTGATTGTCTTCATCTTGACTACATTTCTTCAAATATCCAATCAATTGTAAAGAGCAAATCTCATCTAGTTTTAAGGGTATTAAAGTCTAGGTTGAGTAACATAGTGCAAGGTTTTGTGTGACTTAGTACAGAAAGTTGAGAGCCTGCTGAGGCTTAGAGAATACAGGTTGTAACCGTTCCAAGGGAACAAGATTGTACGGTGCAGAATTTGAGAGGGTATCTCAAGCATCATAGTGAAAAACTCTCACAGTTGTGAGGAGTGGACTAGCCCACATTGGGTGAACCACTATAATTCTCGTGTGTCATATTCTCTACCTTTACTCTTTATTTTCAGCATAAATGTTTGAATTCACTTTACACACCATTATCACTTTCTTCATTATTTATTACACTAACAGTTCTGAACGTACTTCAGAACGTTCTGAACTTAACCAAGTTTTTATTTCTTCTAAGTATCAACTTGAGAATGATTTACCACAAGTGCAGGTTAAATTTAAAAAGGGTCACAATTCAAACCCCCCCTTTCTTGTGACTATTATTTCCACTTCATCCTGCTCTATGACTCTCCCTAAAGACTTCCTTGCTTAAGCACACCTACTTAAGACTTCCTGCTTTAGGACTCTCCTAAAGACTTCCTTGCTCAAGAACAACTCCAAGAGACTTACAAGTGCTCAAGCACGTAGGCAAGAGACTTCCAATGCTCTAAGGACACACCTAAGAGACTTCTAATGCTCAAGGTTTCACCAAGAGACTTATACGCTTTAGCTTCACAAGCTAAAGACTTCTAATTTGTTCTACACTTGATTTAACAATGTTTAGTGTATATGAACAAATGAACAGACTCTCTACAACTCTAGGATTTCTAAGATATAAACTTGAATACAAAAATCTTAAGTGTTTTGCGCTATATGATTTTGACAGAGTAATGACACAGTTGAATATCAGAGTCTAGTTGATCTTCTTCATGGTCTTCAGCTCCTTTTATAGGCAGGGATTTGAGAGACGTTGGAGAAGAGTGCCACCGTAAATAGAGTCGTTGAGAAGCTTTGATCAAGAACGTTGGCCCTTTGCCTGATATGGATAATTCTGTTGGATGGTCTTTGAATTTTCCTTTGCTGAAAGAAGAATTATCCATTGCATTCACTTTGTTCTTGATGTCCTTTGTCTGATTGTGCACGTAGATAGAAGAAGACAAAATAATTGCACCTATCAGAACCTTGATAATGACAGTTCACAGAATATGACAAAACCTATGTGGATTCTGGGTCCCTCATGACTTACTCAAGTTTGAGGGTAATCCAAGTCTGTGATGTCTGCTTCTGAGTCTGATGACCATCACAGAGTCTGTTGAGTTCCCTCACCAGAATCTGTGTGGTACCCGTCTTCTTAGGACGTTTACTTCTGGTTAACCTTCCTTTTGGTCTTATACCATAGTCTTCTTAGCTTCTCTTGGTCCTTATGATGCTCTTCATATGTTCATCCTTGATAGATAGATTCTTCCTTGATTCTGCACACTTGAACATATATTAGTGTTTCAATTGTTCTTCAATACTTTGTTATCATCAAAATCTTAGAAGAATTGTCCAAGACTCTTCTTGTTCCAACAATCTTCCCCTTTTTGATGATGACAAACACAAGTATTTTGAACAATTGTTGTTATTTTAATTAACAATTAGACTTCAGGGTATGAGGTTTGCAACTTTGATAAAACAACAACATGAATTCATCAATTCTAACATACTCAAATTAACCACAATAAAAGGAGCACGAATTTAGCACACATAATCATCAATTCATGAAATTAAGCAATAATCAAAAACACCCAAATTACCCATTTGTTTCTTAAAACCCATATGGCAAAAATAATCTTCCCCCTTACCTCAATTCTTCTAAAAAATGGTTTCCTAGCATGAATCTCCCCCTTCTAGAGTTTTCCCATTTTCTTTCTCTCCAAGTTGCTTCTTCCTCTTCTATTCTCTCTAGGTTTTGTGAAAATGATTATGACCTAGCTCTATTAACACTCACACTTCTCTTTAAATATAATTGGGCTAGGGTCACTCACACTAATGAGCTTAGTCACATTTCATCACATAATTAATTCTCTACACTTTTACTTCACTTAAACTTCCCATTTTACTATTTTAACACTATTCTCTAAATTCAAATTTCTAACTTCTAACATATTACAAAAATGACACTAACCTGTAAATGACCAAAATACCCCTACTCACTCAAAACTTACTAATTCACCAATTCTCATTCAAATAAACAATCAATAATAATAAATAAATCTAATATTAAAAATCAGATTGTTACAATAAGCTCCTGAAATAAGCTATAAGCTCGTTGTGAAAAGACCATTACCAGTTGTTGTACCCTAATTTTGTCTGTCATATTTTTGACCTAAGATTCCATATATATATATATGTCTTTTGGCCCGGAACTTTTTGTCCTTTCGAGGAAAATTTCGGCAGAGAGGTATTTTAAAATACCTCATTTTTTGTTCGTTTTAGGCCCACTTTTTATTTTTATTTGTTTATTTTCTTTTATTTTTAATCTTTACTTTTATTCTCATTTTTATTATTATTACTGTTATTATGTTTTTTATTAGTATTATTATTATTCTCTTTTTAATTCATTTTATTATTATTTTTTTATTTCATTTAAAAGAAAAATCAAAAATAAAAAGAAAAAAACAGAAAAGGAGGGGGCGCCCCTCTTTGCTGTTTTTTGCAGCAATAACTCTTTTCTTTCCTTCCCTTTGCTTGCACTCTACCTCCCTTTTCCAAAAATGGTCATAAGTTTTTAACACTTTGTCATTGTAAATCCAATCTTTCTGCCAACACACACAAAAATCCAACATTCAAACATGTTGAGTATTTTGAAGTTGGCTGCATGTTTTGGCAAATCCAATGTGTTCAATGGAAGCATCTCTATGTTTATAACAAGTCTTCAGTTGCAAGAAATTTGATTTGAAGCTGTTCAGACGCTCAAAAATGCTTCAGACGCTGAAAGTTTTCTTCAGACGCACTGTAACACTTCAGAAGCTGAAATGTGAGTCTAAAGCATCAGACGCACTATTCACGTGTTGACTTTTGTTGACTTCTTCAGAAGCTGCATATTTACATGTTATTTCTGCACGAATCTTTGCGAGATTTATCATGGTTTTATTATGGATTAATGCTTCTAGAATGCTGATTGAATTGGTGAAGATCTAATGAAGATTTGGCTCGGTTTTATGAAGTTCGTATTTTTCTGAATGAATCTTTTAAAAGATACATTGCGGTTTATTTGTTTCCTTATTGGATCATTCATAATTCAGAATCAGATCTTTTCAGAAGATTGGTTTCAGATTAATGTTGGTTGCTGAAGATTATAAAAGGAAAGTTGCTGCCATTATTCAAGAGATGTAGAGAATTGAAGAAAATCAGAGAAATAGAGTCTTAGAGTTTTTAAGCTTTTAGCTTTATTTGTGCACCACTCTATTGAGTTGGTTTAGGTGTGTTATTGAGTTGTAATTCATTCTAAGCCTTTAGGTACGAATGAAGTTTTGATGTATTACAGTATTTCTTCAAAAACAGGGTAGTTTTGTTTAAGTTGTTCAGTAACAGGTTTGTTACTTGAATAGGAAGTTAGTGGTCTCTAATACTCAACGTGTTGGGTAGAATTCAGACTAGGAGGAAGTTAATTGCTTAGGCTGGGAACTGGGTGTTCAGTGTCTTGAGTCATAAGGATTAATTTCTATAGTGGAATTCCTTCCTGGATTGGTATCCCCCAGAGTAGGAGGTGTTTACTCTGAACTGGGTTAACAAACCTTGTGCCTTTTTATCTTTCCTGCGCTTTATTTTGCTGCTCTTGCATTGTGTTTGCTTATGCTCTGTTTTTGCAATTTATTGTGCCCTGCATTGTGTTCTTAGTTTGTCCAGCCAGAATTTCAATTGGCATCAGAGCAGGCACCCTGCCTGTGATTGGGTGAGATCCAGAGTAGTGTTTTCTCGCAAGCATGGATAGAGAAGGAGGTTATGTCAATAGACCACCCCTACTAGATGGCACAAACTATGAATATTGGAAGTCTAGGATGTGTGCTTTTCTAAAATCTATTGACAGCAGGACTTGGAAAGTTGTGATAAAAGGCTGGGATCATCCTGTGGTTTTAGACAAAGATGGTAACAAAACTGAGGTTTTGAAACCTGAATAAGAATGGACCAAAGCTGAAGATGATTTGTCACTTGGAAATTCAAAATTTTTGAATGCAATTTTCAATGGTGTGGACCAGAATATGTTCAGACTCATCAAGCAATGTACAGTTGCAAAGGATGCCTGGGAAATTTTAAAAACAACTCATGAAGGAACCTCTAAAGTTAAGATGTCCAGACTCCAGTTGCTGACCACCAAGTTTGAGAACCTGAAGATGAAGGAGGAGGAAAGCATACAAGATTTCTACATGAATGTGCTGGACATGGCTAATTCCTTTGAATCCCTTGGGGAAAAGATATCTGATGAGAAGATCGTGAGAAAAATCCTTAGGTCTCTTCCCAGAAGATTTGATATGAAGGTTACAGCTATAGAGGAAGCTCATGATATCACCACTATGAAGGTTGAGGAGCTGATTGGGTCATTGCTGAACTTTGAGACTGCTTTCTGTAAACAGCCTGAAAAGAAAGGGAAAGGAGTAGCATCTGCAGTTAATTCTCATGCTGATGATCAACAAGAGTCTGATGAGGAGGATAGTGATTTATCAGAAGCCCTAGTGTTGCTGGGAAAACAATTCAACAAAATTCTGAAGAAGGTTGACAGAAAATCCAAAACCAAAGGTCAGAATTTCAGATTCAACAATAAGAAGCAACAAACTAATGAGAAGAAGACCAAGTCTGAGGAGAAAAGCAATCAAGCTAAAGGTGTGCAGTGCTTTGAGTGTGAGGGCTATGGACACATCAAGTCTGAATGTCCCACTTTTCTCAAGAAGCAGAAGAAGAGCCTAGCTGTTTCATGGTCAGATGATGATTCTGAAGAAGATGTAGCAAGTGAATATGGTAAGGGTGATACTAGTTTGATGGTAAGGCAGGAGCTATCTTAAAGAATGAAGCTGTCTTAGAGTCTGAGACATTTTCTGAGTTTGACTCAGAGTCAGAAGCTTCATCTGTGTCAGAAGTTGCAAAATCCTCATATGATGAACTGGCTGACAACTACAGAAAGCTGTATACTAGAAGTGCAGAAGTTTGCAAGCAGGTTCTGGATCAGAAGGAGACTATATGTCAACTGGAGGCTGAGAAAGGTGAACTTCTTGTGCAGAATTCAGAATTGAAAGAAGAAGTTAACCAACTAAATTCCCAACTTGAGCATATGAAAAAGCAGGCTAGAATGATGAATACTGCTATTGATGTGTTGGAGGAAATTTTGGATGCTTAGAAACAAGGAAAAACTGGTTTAGGATTTGTGGATGAGAGTCTGAACCTCAAGCAGAAAAATCTAGTTAAACAGTTTGTTCCTGCTACTCAGACTCATAATCTTATGATTGGAACATCTAAGATGAGACCTCAGAAACAAGCCCAGATGCAAGGCCAGAAGCATGTTCAGATGGAACCTCAGAAGCATGTTCAGATGCAACCCCAGAAGTTCAATAGAAGGAGGAGGAATCATACCTGGATCTGTCATCATTGTGGTAAGAAGGGGCATATTAAACCTTTTTGCTTTAAACTGTATGACTATCCTGAACACTTTCAATATAGAAGAGTGCAACCAGCTGCAACTAGACATAATGTTCAGAAGGTGTGGAAACCTAAAGTTCAGAATGTAGGCCTTATTGCTCATACGTCATTGAGAGCCACTTCTAGAGAGGACTGGTACTTTGATGGTGGTTGTTCAAGGCACATGACTGGTGTGAAGAAGCTGCTGAGCAATATCAAACCATATTCCAGAAGCTATGTGACATTTGGTGATGGAGCAAAAGGTGAGATTCTGGGTATTGGTGATTTAATCAGTGAAGGTTTGCCTAGATTGAATGATGTGCTGTTGGTGAAAGGATTGACCTCTAATCTAATCAGTATTAGCCAGCTATGTGATCAGGATTTAAAAGTGAATTTCAACAAGCAAGAGTGTATTGTAACTGATCAGGAAGGTAAGGTTCAGATGAGGGGCTGCAGATCCAAAGATAACTGTTATTTATGGGTATCTGAAGAAGAAAGAAGCCTGACTACTTGTCTCATGAGCTCAGAAGAGGAAGTCAGACTCTGGCACCAGAAACTGGGACATCTGCATCTGAAAGGCATGAAGAAAATCCTAAGTACTGAAGCTATCAGAGGTGTACCTAATCTAAAGATCAATGAGGATAGTGTTTGTGGTGATTGTCAAATTGGGAAACAAACAAGAAAGTCTCATCCCAGATTAGTACACCAGGTAACTACTAAAGTACTAGAACTTGTTTATATGGATTTAATGGGGCCTATGCAAGTAGAAAGTATTGGAGGTAAAAGGTATGCATTTGTTATGGTTGATGACTACTCAAGATTCACATGGATTAACTTTGTTAGAGAGAAGTCTGATACTTTTGAAGTGTTTAAAGAGCTGTGCATTCAATTACAAAGAGAGAAAGATTGTGGTATTGTCAGAATCAGAAGTGATCATGGCAAAGAGTTTGAAAACAAGAGTTTTTCTGAGTTCTGTGCTTCTGAAGGTATAAAACATGAGTTTTCTGCACCTATAACACCTCAGCAAAATGGTGTAGTTGAGAGGAAGAATAGGTCATTAGCAGAATGTGCAAGAGTTATGCTACATGCAAAGAAGCTGCCTTATATGTTTTGGGCTGAAGCTATGAACACTGCATGTTATATCCATAATAGAGTCACTCTGAAGAAGGGAACAGCTTGTACCTTATATGAATTGTGGAAAGGAAGAAAACCTACAGTGAAATATTTCCATGTGTTTTGGAGCAGATGTTACATTTTGACTGACAGGGAAAATAGAAGAAAACTGGATCATAAGTCTGATGAAGGTATATTTTTGGGATATTCAGTAAACAGCAGAGCCTATAGGGTGTTTAACTCAAGAACCAAAGTTGTGATGGAGTCCATAAATGTTGTAATTGATGATCTGTCTGCTGAGAATGAAAGGGATGGGTCTGAAGTTATTCCAGAGTCTGAAGCCTTAGAAGAACAAACTTCAGAAGCAGAAAATCATCCAGAGTCTGAAGATGCAGAAGTTCATCCAGAACATGTTCCTACTTGTAAAGGGCCATCAATTAGAGTTCAGAAGGATCATCCTAAAGAGCTAATCATTGGGAGTTTGGATCAAGGGGTCAGAACCAGGAGATCAGACTCAGCTGCTACAGATTCATGTTTTGTGTCTAAGTTTGAACCCAAAAATATAAAAGAAGCCCTAACTGATGAATTTTGGATTGAAGCCATGCAAGATGAGTTGAATCAATTCAAAAGGAGTGAAGTGTGGGATCTGGTTCCAAGACCTGAAGGGTTGAATGTGATTGACACTAAGTGGATATACAAGAATAAAACAGATGAAAATGGCACTGTGGTCAGAAACAAGGCAAGGTTAGTTGCTCAAGGTTATACTCAAGTAGAGGGACTTGATTTTGATGAGACCTTTGCACCTGTGGCCAGACTAGAGTCCATAAGACTACTGTTGGGTGTATCCTGCATTCTCAAGTTCAAGCTATTTCAGATGGATGTGAAGAGTGCATTTCTGAATGGGTATTTGCAAGAAGAAGTATATGTTGAACAGCCTAAAGGTTTTGTGGATCATAAATTTCCAGATCATGTGTACAAGTTGAAGAAAGCTTTATATGGATTGAAGCAAGCACCAAGAGCTTGGTATGAAAGACTGACTCAGTTTCTTGTGGCTCAAGGATATAGAAAAGGTGGTTCTGATAAAACTTTATTTGTGAAAAATAAGAGTGGAAGTCTGATGATTGCTCAGATCTATGTAGATGATATTGTGTTTGGTGGAATGTCTGACAAAATGGTTAAGTTGTTTGTCCAGCAAATGCAGTCAGAGTTTGAAATGAGTTTGGTTGGTGAGCTGACATACTTTCTTGGATTGCAAGTTAAGCAAATGGAAGACACAATCTTTATTTCTCAGAGTAAATATACTAAGAATATTGTGAAGAAATTTGGAATGGAATCTGCTGCTCATAAGAGGACACTTGCTGCTACTCATCTGAAGTTGACTAAGGATGAACATGGAGTTTCAGTAGATCAAAGTCAATATAGAAGTATGATAGGAAGCTTATTATACTTGACTGCTAGCAGACCTGATATCACATTTGCTGTTGGTGTGTGTGCCAGATATCAAGCTGATCCTAAAAGAGTCATCTAACTCAAGTGAAGAGAATTCTGAAATATGTGAATAGCACAAGTGATTATGGAATCATGTATTCTCATAGTTCAAGTTCTGAATTAATGGGATATTGTGATGCTGACTGGGCTGGAAGTGCTGATGACAGGAAGAGCACATCAGGAGGTTGTTTTTTTTAGGAAATAATTTAATTTCATGGTTCAGCAAGAAACAAAACTGTGTCTCATTATCAACTACTGAGGCTGAATACATTGCTGCTGGTAGTAGTTGTTCACAATTAGTTTGGATGAAGCAGATGCTTGAAGAGTATAACATTGAACAAGGAACTATGACACTTTATTGTGATAACCTCAGTACAATTAACATCTCTAAGAACCCCATACAGCACAGCAGAACTAAACACACAGATATCAGACACCACTTTATTAGGAATCTTCTTGAAGATAAGATCATTCAGCTGGAACATGTGGATACTGAAGAACAAGTTGCTGACATTTTCACAAAGGCTTTAGATGCTAAACAGTTTGAGAATCTGAGAAGTAAATTGGGTGTTTGTCTGCATGAAGAGTTATAACAATTAAAGTAAACTGGATGTGACGAAGTTAGAGTACCTGCCAGCTTTGCTAATGCTAAGTGTATTCCTGATCCTGAGTCTGAAGTTAATGCTGGAACTGATTTGGAAGGTTTGTGTGTAGTTTTTATTCCCTATGTGAAACCTGTGTTTTGTCATAATTTTGTGGCTAAAAAGGGGGAGAAAAACTTATGTTTATGGAGCTGTTCAGAGTGTATCTTGTTCAGAATTTATGTGGTTCATAATTTAATAGTTGTGCTCAGAATTCAGAACAAATGCAAGAAATGTTGTGCAGATTTGATTGAGTGGGAGTGTGTGTCTCAGGGGGAGTGCATGAGTGATAACATCCTGAGTGAAGAGCTGTTTGTGGTCCTGAAGTGTTTCAAAACAGAATTCAGAAGTAAGGGGGAGTGTTGTGAAGTTAGACTGAGTGTTTATGTATTTGTGAAGCATCAGGGGGAGTGTTCTTGTGTTGACCAGAGAAGCTGAAGTGTTCCTGTGATGATCAGAAGTTGTTGTATGTGCTTCAGTTGTCCAGAAGCTGAAGCTGGTTGTTTAACATAGCTGTATCCGCTGCTACAAACTCTGAGCTATGCTATGTTTGATTGATTTTGTGTTTTCTTCATTGTTGAGATTGTTTATGTTGAATTGAAGAGCTCATCATTTGTGAAACATTGGTTTTAGCCAAAAATTTACCAAAGGGGGAGATTGTTGAGTATTTTGAAGTTGGCTACATGTTTTGGCAAATCCAATGTGTTCAATGGAAGCATCTCTATGTTTATAACAAGTCTTCAGTTGCAAGAAATTTGATTTGAAGCTGTTCAGACGCTCAAAAATGCTTCAGACGCTGAAAGTTTTCTTCAGACGCACTGTAGCACTTCAGAAGCTGAAATGTGAGTCTGAAGCATCAGACACACTATTCACGTGTTGACTTTTGTTGACTTCTTTAGAAGCTGCATATTTACATGTTATTTCTGCACGAATCTTTGCGAGATTTATCATGGTTTTATTATGGATTAATGCTTCTAGAATGCTAATTGAATTGGTGAAGATCTAATGAAGATTTGGCTCGGTTTTATGAAGTTCGTATTTTTCTGAATGAATCTTTTAAAAGATACATTGCTGGTTTATTTGTTTCCTTATTGGATCATTCATAATTTAGAATCAGATCTTTTCAGAAGATTGGTTTCAGATTAATGTTAGTTGCTGAAGATTATAAAAGGAGAGTTGCTGCCATTATTCAAGAGATGTAGAGAATTGAAGAAAATCAGAGAAATAGAGTCTTAGAGTTTTTAAGCTTTTAGCTTTATTTGTGCACCACTCTATTGAGTTGGTTTAGGTGTGTTATTGAGTTGTAATTCATTCTAAGCCTTTAGGTACGAATGAAGTTTTGATGTATTGAAGTATTTCTTCAAAAACAGGGTAGTTTTGTTTAAGTTGTTTAGTAACAGGTTTGTTACATGAATAGGAAGTTAGTGGTCTCTAATACTCAACGTGTTGGGTAGAATTCAGACTAGGAGGAAGTTAATTGCTTAGGCTGGGAACTGGGTGTTCAGTGTCTTGAGTCATAAGGATTAATTCCTATAGTGGAATTCCTTCCTGGATTGGTATCCCCCAGAGTAGGAGGTGTTTACTCCGAACTGGGTTAACAAACCTTGTGCCTTTTTATCTTTCCTGCACTTTATTTTGCTGCTCTTGCATTGTGTTTGCTTGTGCTCTGTTTTTGCAATTTATTGTGCCCTGCATCGTGTTCTTAGTCTGTCCAGCCAGAATTTCAAAACATATCACATGGTCACAAAAGAACACCAATAATGCCTATATATTGTGAACGAAAATCAAAGGCAGAGGGAGAAAAAAAAAAAGAAAAAACCCTAGAGTAAGAGAGGCAAGACCAAGAGTTCTTAATCTGGAACAAAAGAGTTAAAAACAGCAACCAATCACACAAAAAAAATCACATAAAGAGAGGAGATTAGTAGCAAAAATACCCCTTTTGCTACTATTCACTTTCTTCACCTCTACCTCCAACAAAAACCACAACCACTCAAAAATCCTCACATTTTTCGTGCATCTGAAGCTTTGGCTAGGAGTTTGTAAATATCTTTGACCTTTTTTACTTCATTTTTCGCATTTTGTTTAAGTGTTTGTAGTTTTCTTCATAAAAAATGCATTTTTCACCATAAGTTCATGAGCATGACTTAAGACCGAAATATAGTTAGTTTTAGGACATCTTTTGGTAGATCTAAGACCACTAAGATGTAGTACTCATGGCAAGCTTTACACTAATGTTTTTATTTTCGTATTTGGTTCAGTACTGAGTGAGAAATCGAACTGAGAACTTGAGAAAAAATAACAGAAACTGTGTTCTGCTGTTCCTGCTTATTTTTCTGCATTTTTTATACTCTTCATTTTTAGTCATTTTAACTCATTTTTGCACTAAAAAATCATACAAAAATCCAAAAAATCACAAAGATTATAACAATCACCAAAGCAGAAATGGTTTTTTTCTTCTTACTGTTTTTAATGTTTTACCCCTGAAGTTCTGAGTCTGAATGTTTTTAGTCTGAGGTTCTGAGTCTGAAGGTTGATAGTCTGAGGTTCAGAGTCTGAAGGTTCTGAGTCTGAGGTTCTGAGTTTGAAGGTTTAGAGTCTGAGGGTTCTGAGTCCGAAGGTTCTGAGTCTGAAGGTTCAGAGTCTCAGGTTCTGAGTCCGAAGGTTCAGAGTCTGAAGGTTCAGAGTCTGACATTCAGAGTCTGAGATCCAGAGTCTGAGGTTCTGAGTCCGAAGGTTCTGAGTCTGAAGGTTCAGAGTCTGAGTTGAACTATTTCTGAAGGGGCTGAAGCTCATGTTATTTGATTAAGATTTTAAAAATATATAACAAGTGTTAATGCTTTTAATTGTAGTTTATATATCAATTTTCGATAATAAACTTGAATGAAAAAGGGAGTGGTCTGACGTATGTCTTTCCATTCCCCGGTTGCACGAGCACTTGACATATGTTTCGTTGTTCGGACAATCGTCATTCTATTTTCAAAATACAAAAACATAAAAAACAAATTCAACACACCAAACTAATTTTTGGCCCCCTGCGGTCAAATAAAAATCAAATCTCTTTTCACAAACGGACGATGTTTTATCAATTCTTACTAGATACGAACAAATGCTTAAGCCTCCCACCCGCGAGCATACAAGCTACGTTTAACCGCTAGAATACGATCAAAAACATCGTTCTTTAAAATCAACCAACAAACAAACATTTTCTACAAAGAACTACGTTGCTTTGAATTCTCCATCGCACCAGGAGATACGTAGGAGCATGATCAAAATCTTGTCAAGCACACTAATAAAAAACCTTTTTTTCCCGCTTTCCTTTTTTTCTTTAAAATGTTAAAATGTAGCAAGCAACCCTTTAAAACACCTTTTAACCCTAAACTAATTAGGAGGTTCCCGTTGGGTACAACGGATGCGAGGGGTGCTAATACCTTCCCCTTGCATAATCGACTCCCGAACCCGTTAATGGTTGCGATGACCATCTTTCCAAATCGTCAAGGGTTTTATCAACGTTTCCCTTTAAAAATAAAACTTTGGTGGCGACTCCATAGTTATTCCGAGCGTTAGTACGCTCGAGCGTTTTTAGCGACGCGACAGCTGGCGACTCCGCTGGGGACTTTTGTTTCTCACTAGTGAGTCAAGCCTATCCTAGTTAGCTCTTAGGTTAAGTGTTTTTTGTTTGCTTGCATGTTTTTGTCTTATGTCTTTATCTTCATTTTTTCTCCCGCCTCTATATCTATGCTTCATTATGCTTTATATTCATATGTATATGTCAACTGTGGGTTGTCGCATGAGTGAAGCTCTATACCCGAGCTTTGAGAAAAAAACTTACGATAAGATGGTGGTCGCGTAGTGTTGACCTTTCTGACGTATGTCTTGCAAGGTTGGCATGAAAACCCCGCCTAGAGTAGATTATCTTGGAGGCATTGTTGTCTTGCGAGTATTTGCAATGGTAGCGGTACTTTCTTGTAGGATCCATGACTCCGGGGACCTTTTTGAACCAGTCTAGAACCTAAACATGTTATTAGGGACCTCCGATTAGAACAAGAGTCGATGGTCGCGTAGTGTTGACCTTCCTGACGTATGTTTTGTAGGGTTGGCATGAAAACCTCACCTAGAGGAGATCTTTTGGAGTGTTGTTGTCCTGCAAGTATTTGCAATGGCCACAATATGTTCAAATAAGATCAATGACTCTAGTAACCATTTTGAAATCTAGAACCTACATGTGAGAATAGGGGGTAGTATTGAACGTTCCTACCTTGGTAACCTATGCCTTGACCTCTTTTAACCACACCTCTGCATGCCATAACATTTGCATCCATGAAAATAATTTTTGCATATACATTTTCTTTCCCAAAGCAAAATAAAAAATAAAAGCATGTTTTTCATCTACATCGCATACATGCATTTTCATGCATTTTAAAGAAAAACACTCATATCATTCCCCCCCAAAAGTACCCGACCTGGTGTACCGTTGCATTTTGATGAGATCCCGAGCAACTGGAAGACCATTGAAATTCCAGAAATCATTTCCTTGTTCAGGTGATTTTTCATGCTTTTAAAAAAAAGTCATTTTGCTCTGCCCAAGGCAAATGATTAGCTTTATGGGCCCCCCATGTTTCAAGTTATTTCTATCATTAATAAAATTGCATTTTGTGTTCAATTGAGTTCATTTTTTTCTTTCGTTCTTTAATAGCAATATGTTACTCATTTTAAATTTCCGCAACCCTAAAATAAAAATCATACTGATGCCGATCCATAAATACACCCACCGAAAATAACACTGCTATAATCCCTTACGACTTCGATTTCCCGATTAACCAAACGGAAGGCGATGAGGAGAACAATTATGAACCTCCTGAAGGATTGTCCAGGCCTGGGATCAAGAGGATAGGGTAATACAACCTCACCAAGAACCAATTGAAGTGATCAACTTAGGTACCGAAGAGGACAAGAAAGAGGTTAAAGTGGGAGCCTCTCTGAAAGAAGACGTGAAGGAAAAACTGATTAAGTTACTGTGAGAGTATGTAGATGTGTTCTCTTGGTCATATCAGGACATGCAGGATTAGACCCCAACATAGTCATGCATAGACTACCACTCAAGCCAGAATGCCCACCAATAAAGCAAAAGATGAGAAGAACTAGACCCGACATGGCTCTCAAGATTAGAGAGGAAGTCAAAAAGTTGTTCGACGCCGGCTTCTTAGCAGTGACCAAGTATCCACAGTGGGTTTCCAACATTGTGCAACTCCCAAAGAAAGATGGTAAAGTCAGAATGTGTGTGGATTACTGGGACGTGAATAGAGCAAGCCCAAAAGATGACTTCTCACTGCCTCACATTGATGTATTGGTAGACAACACCACCCAGTTTTCAGTCTTCTCTTTCATGGACGGTTTCTCTGGATACAACCAAATCAAAATGGCTCCAGAGGACATGGAGAAAACCACTTTGATCACCCCATGGGGGACTTTCTGCTACAAGGTAATGCCCTTCGGATTAACGAACGCTGGGGCAACATATCAAAGAGCGATGGTTACTCTTTTCCATGACATAATTCATAAGGAAATAGAGGTCTATGTCGATGATATGATTGCCAAATCTCAGACGGAGGAGGATCATCTATTCCATTTGCAAAAGTTGTTCGAGCGCCTGAGAAAGTTCAAGCTACGCCTAAATCCTAACAAGTGTACTTTTGGTGTTAGGTCTTACAAGTTATTGGGGTTCATAGTCAGCCAAAAAGGAATTGAAGTTGATCCTGACAAAGTAAAAACCATACAAGATACGCCAGCACCAAGTACTGAGAAGGAGGTTCGTGGGTTCTTAGGAAGATTGAACTACATCGCTAGATTCATCTCACATATGACGGCCACTTGTGAGCCAATTTTCAAATTGTTAAGGAAAAATCAAACTATTCAGTGGAATGAGGACTGCCAAGAGGCGTTTGATAAGATCAAACGATACCTGCAAGAGTCACCGATTTTGATACCTCTGATCCCTAGTAGACCCCTCATCTTATACTTGACAGTGCTTGATGGATCAATAGGTTGTGTGCTGGGACAACAGGATGAAACGGGAAGAAAGGAGCACGCCATCTACTATCTAAGCAAGAAGTTCACCGATTGCGAATCAAGGTATACCTCACTCGAAAAGACTTGTTGCGCCTTAGCATGGGCGGTCCGACGCTTAAGACAGTACATGTTGACTCACACCACTTGGTTGATATCAAAGATGGATCCCATCAAATACATCTTCAAAAAGCCCGCCCTCACAGGAAAGATAGCCCATTGGTAAATGTTGTTATCCGAGTATGACATCCAATATGTTACTCAAAAGGCTATAAAAGGGAGCGTGCTATCCGAGCACCTTGCTCACCAACCATTGGAAGACAATCAACCCATACGATTTGACATCCCCGATGAAGACGTTGTAGCCCTGAATGACGAAAAGATCATAAGTGATGATGAGGGGCCTGAACCAGGAACTCGGTGGAAGCTCGCTTTTGATGGTGCCTCAAATGCCATGGGGCACGGGATCGGTGCTGTCCTAATATCACCAAGAAATGGATATCAACCCTTCACAGCAAGGTTATGCTTCGACTGCACCAATAACATGGCCGAGTATGAAGTGTGCATCTTGGGCCTTGAAGTAGCAATTGACCTAAGGATCAAAATCCTGGAAGTATACGAGGACTCAGCACTAGTCATCTATCAAGTGAAAGGAGAGTGGGAAACAAAACATCCCAATTTGATCCCCTATCGTGCCCGTGTTGTAGAATTGATGAAGCGTTTCGATGACATCACTTTTTATCATATACCTCGAGAAGAGAATATGGTGGCAGATGCTTTAGCTACATTATCATCAATGTACCAAGTGAATTTCCACAATGAGGCACCAATCATAAAGATGGATCGTAGGGATAGACCACTTGCGTGTGCAGTAGTTGAAGAAGAGCTTGACAACAAACCCTGGTTTTACAACATCAAACGATACCTCGAGGAGCAAAAGTATCCAGAAAATGTCTCATAAACAGACAAGAAAACCCTCAGGAGATTGGCATCGCAATTTTTCCTCAGCGGGGGTACACTCTACAAGAGAAATTATGACATGGTCTTACTCAGATGTGTGGATAAACGTGAAGCAGACATGCTCATCAAAGAAATTCATGAGGGGTCTTTTGGAACCCATGCCAACGGACACGCAATGGCAAAGAAAATCCTAAGGGCGGGTTATTACTGGCTAACTATGGAGGCCGACTGTTTTCACTACGCCAAGACATGCCACAAGTGTCAAATCTACGCCGACAAGGTGCACGTGGCACCAACTCCTCTAAGCATCATGACGACACCCTGGCCATTCTCTATGTGGGGCATAGACATGATTGGAATGATTGAACCAAAGGCTTTAAATGGACACCAGTTCATCCTGGTTGCCATCGACTAATTCACCAAGTGGGTTGAAGCAGCTTCTTATGCAAATGTAACAAAACAAGTGGTGGCCCGATTCATCAAAAAGGAAATCATTTGCCGTTACGGCACTCCCCACAAAATTATCACAGATAATGGGGCAAATCTAAACAACAACACAATGAAGGAGTTGTGCAAAGACTTCAAGATTGAGCACCATAATTCCTCACCATACCGGCCGAAGATGAACGACGCGGTAGAAGCGGCCAACAATAATATCAAGAAAATCATCCAGAAGATGGTAAAAACCTACAAGGACTGTCATGAGATGCTTCCATTCGCGCTACACGGCTACAGAACGACAGTTCGCACTTCCACTAGGGCAACCCCTTTTTCCTTAGTGTACGGTATGGAGGCTGTGCTTCCCATTGAAGTTGAAATTCCCTCATTAAGGGTCTTGATGGAAAATAATTTAGAGGAAGCCGATTGGGTCCATGTTGGAACAAAATGTATGAACAACTCTCTTTTGGATAAAGGGGGAGATTGTTGGAACAATTTGTATGAACATCTCTCTTTAAGGTTTTGATGATAACAAAGTGTTAAAAAGAAAATTGGTAAGTGCTAATGCTTTGTTCTAAGTTGTGCAGAACCATGTTCTTAATGTTGATTAATTAATATTGGTTATGGAAGAACAAGCCAAGAGCAAGAAGGAAAGCTTAGAAGCTATGTTGCAAAGTTGAAGGAAAATTGGGTCTGAAGGTTGAGTCTGAAGACAAGTCTGAAGGGTGCTTCTGAAGGCAGAGTCTGAAGACTGCATCTGAAGGCAGCGTCTGAAGGCTGAGTCTGAGGGTCAACGAAAGTCAACGTCTGAACGCTGAGTCTGAAGGTCAACAAAAGTCAACGTCTGAAGACCAGTGTCTGATGAACAGTGCGTCTAAAGTCTGAGTCTGAAGACCAGCTTCTGATGAACAGTGCTTCTGAAGTCTGAGTCTGAAGAACAACTTCTGAAGTACTGTTCCTGAGAAGCTTCTGAAGTCTGACGTGGAAAGTTTCCTTCAGCATTTAATGCCTGCAGTGTCAGAACAACTCCAATGGAACAGTTGTCTCCCTGACTCAAACATTCTCCAGCTTTTAAGGAAAGCAAATTCAAAAATGGCTGCTGCGCTCTATTTTCTGCTGAGTTTAGCTCGCAATTTTAGCCTGGCCTAGTTCTATATTTGCAACGGCTCTTTGCTTAAATCCTGGCAATCTTCAACAGCTCTATTTTCCTCTATATAAGGAAGATGATTTGAAGAGAAAATGCCAAGACTCTGTACAGAAAAACAACCTGCAATCTGAACTGCAACTCGCTCTATTTTACGTTTTCTGTCACAAATTAACTTAAGAATTCTTACAATTGTTTATCTTAGAATTTCTTAAGTGTTAGAGTCTCAATTGAGTTGTATTAAGTGAACACCTCTGATATTTGATCAAGTGTTCAATTCAAGCTTCTTTCTTTGTAAACCAGTTTGAAACAAAGTCTTAGCCTGCGTGCTAAGCAACCAGGAAGTCTCATTCCTTTGTGGTCTGAGCAAGGAAGTCTCATTAAGGAAGTCTCATTCCTTTGTGGTCCGAGCAAGGAAGTCTCTTGACTTAGTGTCTTGAGCAGGGAAGTCTCATTATGGTGTGTTCTGAGCATTAGAAGTCTCTTACTAGGTGTTTGAGCATTGAAGTCTCATTCCTTTGTGGTCTGAGCAATTGTAATCAGTTTGATTATAGTTCAAATCTCTTGTTAAATAACAAGGGGACTAGACTACTTCCAACTTGTGGAAGGAACTAGTATAAAAACATTGTGTGTCTTTCTTCCCTTCTCTCTTTTAAGCTTTAATCCGCTGCAATTACAAACTCTGAAAAGGTTCAGAACTGATCAACATCAGGTTCTGAACTTAACTTAAGCTTTTGAGAAAGAATTTTATAAACTGTCCACACACAATTCAACCCCCCTTCTTGTGTGTTTTTCTCACCTTCAGTTGGTATCAGAGCCTGGATCTGATATTCAATCACTTAACAGTGAGTCAGTTTTGATCCTGATAAAAACATGGCATCTGGAAATTATGGTGAATCTACATCCAGAAGTGGTGGTGGTGGCTATGGTACTGAAAACAAGAAATCTCACTCACACAATAAACCCCCTATGTTTAGTGGTGATGCTGAGAAATTCTCATGGTGGAAGAGCAAAATGTACAGCCACATTATTGGAATTGATGATTCATTATGGGATATAATTGAAGATGGAATCTCTATTCCAGTTGATGAAGAAGGAGTGGCTATCAACAGAAGAGGGCTGACTGATGCTGAGAGGAAAATCTACAGGAAACATCACAATGTTAGAGGAATCATTGTGGACTCTTTACCCCACAATGAGTATCTCAAACTGAGTGATAAATCTACAGCAAAAGCAATCTTCACTTCTCTATGCTCTAACTATGATGGAAACATGAAGGTCAGAGAAGCAAAGGCCAACATTCTAGTTCAGTAGTATTAGTTGTTCAGAATGCAGGAGAATGAAAATATTGAGGCTATGTTCTCAAGATTTCAGACTCTTGTGTCTGGACTTCAAATCCTGAAAAAGAGCTACACTACTGCTGATCATGTGAACAAGATCCTCAAAAGCTTGCCATCTATATGGAGACCTAAGGTGACTACTATTGAGGAAGCTAAAGATTTAAATACTCTAAGTATTGAAGATCTTATAAGCTCCCTCAAGGTGCATGGACTGGGACTCAATAAAGATGAACTAGTTAGAAATTCTGAGTCTGTAGCATTTAAATCCAAAGGGAAGCTTTCAATAGCTCTAAAAGCTTCAGAATCTAATGAAGAATTTTCTGAGGAAAGTTCTGAAGAGGATTCAGAAGCTGAAGAGCTAGAAAAGCTTTCCAAAAGAATTAAGTTCTTGCTGCAAAGACAAAAGAAATCTTCTAACAAGAGCAGCAACTTCAAAGGATCTAGTTCCAAGAAGGATGAACAAAAGGACTGCTCAAATTGCAAGAGAACTGGTCATCTCAAATCTGAATGTCCTGAGTTTCAGAAGTACAAATCCAGAAAGAACAGTTCAAGATCAGGCAAAGACAGATTCAGAAAAAGCCTTATGGTTACATGGATTGATCTTGACCAAGAATCAGATTCTGAAGATGAAAATGAAGATGAAGAAGCTAACCAGGGTTTGGTAGCATTAGTATCATCTGATGAGGAATCTGGATCAGAATCTGACAAGGAAAATGAAGCTGAATCCAATTTGAACTTGGTTGCAAATGTATGTTCTGATACCGAATCAGATTCAGGTTCAGACTTTGAAAATGAGGTATTTTCTGAACTCACTAGATCTGATCTTATTGATACAGTTAAGGAACTTATGAACAACCTTAGAAGCAAGTTAAATCAATTTAAATCTTTGAAAAAGAAAAATAACTTGCTGGCTGATGAGAACCTTAAACTTCAGAATCATATCAATGAAGTTGATGAAGAAGTTAAGGAACTCAGAGGAATAATTCATAAGAAGCCTGATAAAATTCCAAATGATCATGAAATTGCTCTTCAGAATTTTATCATAATTGGAATCAACAGAAGCAAGATTGCTTCTATGATTTATAATATCAGCAGAAACAAAGGAGAAGGAATTGGTTTCAAAAATGATTTTTCAAATGAAACAAACCTTCTATCTTGTTCTGATGATAGTATAAAAAGCACTAAGGTATTGTTTGTACCTGCATCTGGTAACTCTGAGAAGCAGAATTTAGCAGAAACTGAGAATGCTAAGTCTGAAGTTCTGAACTGCTCAGAATCTGAAGCTTCTGACCCTAAGGGAAAGATGAAGGCTGAAGTTAAAACTTTGCCAAAATCAAAACCAAAAGGTCCTAAGTCTAAGACCTTGAGAAAATCAGACTCTAAACCTGAAAAGGTTCAAAGTCTGAAGAGTTCAGAACCTGAGACAAGCAAGTCTCAGAATCTGGGAAATTCAGATTCAAATTTTCAAAAGGCTATGTTTAACAAACCAGTATATTCAAAACCTTTTCAAAACCAGAATTTCAGGCAAAGCAAACATAAGAAAGCCAATCTGTCATGCAATTCTGATTATATTAAGAAAGGTCAGAAAGTCTGCCTTGTGTCTGAAGCAAACAAAACTGCAGTTCTTAACAACTCAGAACCTTCTACTTCTGAATCCAAGATTCTGAACAAATCAGAATCAAAGACTCTTAAGTCTAAAGTTCTGAAGAAATTAGAACTCAAGTGTTCAATGGTTCAAACTCTGAACAACTCAGAACCAAAGACCTTCAAGTCTTAGGTTTTGAAGAAATTTGAGTCAAGACCATTGAAAACTCAGGTTCTGAAGAACTCAATTTATAAAACCAAGACTTATTCAAGATTAAAGGATTCACAACCAAAATATCTGAACAAGTCTGAGTTCAATAGCTCAAGACATAAGTTGCAAAAGGCTAAACCTTTCAGGACTAACCTTAGAGGTCCCATATGGGTACCCAAGTCAGAAATCATTTCTGTTTCAGATATGATCAAATGCCAAAGAAAAGGTGAAGTCCTGGTGCCTGGACAATGGCTGCTGGCATTGCAGAACAGAAAACAAGTCTATGTTCCAAACCCTGACCATGAAAGAGGGAGGAACTGTGGAATCTGGAGGAAACCACAAAGACTGGATCACTGGTACTGAGTTTCAACTCTCAGAGGACACTTCAGAACCTGAACCAGAATCTGCACCAGAACCTGAGTCTGAAGTGAGTCAAATAGCTGAAAAGAGCTTCTCAGAAGTTGATACTTCTCCTAAAGCATATCAAGAACATTGCTGGAACAAAAATGGGTGTTCAGCAACAAATAAACAAAGAGAAGTAGATCAGAAGCTCTACTTAGGTATGTTTAGTTCTCAGTTATACTTAATAGATTCTACATAAATTGGAAAACTATCAGACTCTGAAAACATCATAACCTTCTTTGTGATAATATTGCTGTAATATGTATGTCTATAATTCCAATTCTACAATCAAGAGCCAAGCATTTTTGAACTTAAACTTCATTTTATTAAGAGATTTTGTTCAGAAGTTAGATTCTAATTTATTAAAAAGAATCTGAACAATGCATTCCATCTCTTGAAAATATTTGCTTGACCTTGAGTAAGAAACTGAGAATCTGAAGTCTAACAGAAGCTAAAACTTAACAGACTTCTTTGAGAAGTCTGCAGAGAGTTCAACTTCTGAAGACATCAGAGTCTGAGGTTTCAGAATCTGAATTTCTGGCTTCTGAATCTGATAGTTATCAAATTTTTGGTCAGAATCTGATAAGTATAACCCTAGGCAATGATGATTTAAAGCTTTGAAAGTTATACTTTGTCCCTCCCAAAGTCATCAATATGAAAATGTGTTTTTCTGTTTTTTTTGGTATCAAATGCTCAAAGTGTTTAACAAACACAGACACATTTTTTTAAAATGCTCAAATTGTATCAGACAAGTTCAGTCTTTCAGAACCTATTTAAAATTGGTATCAGTTTTTGTCTGAAAGATTTCACAGCACTGAACCAATGCTATATCTTGGTATTAGCAGCAATACTTTTTCAGTTTATGAAAAGAGTCCAGTTGTGCAAAAAACTTTAGTAGGTATATGATCTGAACAATTTTGCCTAAAATAGTTCAGTGATACTGAACAAGATATACTGAACAGCTATGTCTGGACAAAGAATGCTCTGATCAAAAGCTCAGAACTATCATTTTATGCTTCTGAACATCATTCTATTTTTTAAAATGCAATGTCATATACTTCTTGTATGATCAAGCTGCTCTGATTCTTATCTTTGCTGCTTGATTACCTATATGATTACATGATTATCTCACATGTTTTTCAAACTCTCTTAAAAGGGGGAGAAAAAGTTCTTTTTCTTTTCTGAAATGTTCTTTTTGTTGATGACAAAAGGGGGAGAAAAAGTAAACTAGTATTAAGGCTCCTGAGCTCAGAAAAATAAGTTAGTTTCTGTCAGATAATTAACTTATTTAGGGGAGTAAAGGTGTTAAGGCTCCTGAGCTCAAAATAATAAGTTAATTTCTGATTTTAATTAACTTATGAGAACTGTTTTTAATCTCTAGCCTCTGAATTGAATTTCTGTGAGATAAAGTACTCTTAGTGAGTTAAAATGAATTTAAATAACTTGGATAAGACTCAGGGAGCTTACAAAACTCATCCTGTGGATTATCAGACTTAGGGGGAGAGCCTACAAACCTCAGAACCTGAAGTTAGCAAGTTATTTATAATTCTGAGTGATAATTTCAGTTTATTGCTTTAAGTTAAAATTAATTAACATGGATAAGAATCAAGGGGAGCTTGCACTAGGGGGAGCTTGCAAACCTCTCCTGAAGTCAGCTTGTTAATTAAACTTAACAACAATTCTGAAATCATCACCTTTTTAATCTGAACTGAATTTAATTAACCTGGATCAGACTCAGGGAGAGCTTACAAACCTCACACCCTGCAGTCAACTTGTTAATTAAATTAACAACAATTTTCTGATTAATACTTATGTTTGTCATCATCAAAAAGGGGGAGATTGTTGGAACAAAATGTATGAACAACTCTCTTTTGGATAAACGGGGAGATTGTTGGAACAATTTGTATGAACATCTCTCTTTAAGGTTTTGATGATAACAAAGTGTTAAAAAGAAAATTGGTAAGTGCTAATGCTTTGTTCTAAGTTGTGCAGAACCATGTTCTTAATGTTGATTAATTAATATTGGTTATGGAAGAACAAGCCAAGAGCAAGAAGGAAAGCTTAGAAGCTATGTTGCAAAGTTGAAGGAAAACTGGGTCTGAAGGCTGAGTCTGAAGACTGAGTCTGAAGGGTGCTTCTGAAGGCAGAGTCTGAAGACTGCGTCTGAAGGCAGCGTCTGAAGGTTGAGTCTGAGGGTCAACGAAAGTCAACGTCTGAACGCTGAGTCTGAAGGTCAACAAAAGTCAACGTCTGAAGACCAGCGTCTGATGAACAGTGCGTCTGAAGTCTGAGTCTGAAGACCAGCTTCTGATGAACAGTGATTCTGAAGTCTGAGTCTGAAGAACAGCTTCTGAAGTACTGTTCCTGAGAAGCTTCTGAAGTCTGACGTGGAAAGTTTCCTTCAGCATTTAATGCCTGCAGTGTCAGAACAACTCCAATGGAACAGTTGTCTCCCTGACTCAAACATTCTCCAGCTTTTAAGGAAAGCAAATTTTTAAAAATGGCTGCTGCGCTCTGTTTTCTGCTGAGTTTAGCTCGCAATTTCAGCCTGGCCTAGTTCTATATTTGCAACGGCTCTTTGCTTAAATCCTAGCAATCTTCAACAACTCTATTTTCCTCTATATAGGGAAGATGATTTGAAGAGAAAATGCCAAGACTCTGTACAGGAAAAACAACCTGCAATCTGAACTGCAACTTGCTCTGTTTTACGTTTTCTGTCACAAATTAACTTAAGAATTCTTATAATTGTTTATCTTAGAATTTCTTAAGTGTTAGAGTCTCAATTGAGTTGTATTAAGTGAACACCTCTGATATTTGATCTAGTGTTCAATTCAAGCTTCTTTCTTTGTAAACCAGTTTGAAACAAAGTCTTAGCCTGCGTGCTAAGCAACCAGGAAGTCTCATTCCTTTGTGGTCTGAGCAAGGAAGTCTCATTCCTTTGTGGTCTGAGCAAGGAAGTTTCATTCCTTTGTGGTCTGAGCAAGGAAGTCTCTTGACTTAGTGTCTTGAGCAGGGAAGTCTCATTACTGTGTGTTCTGAGCATTAGAAGTCTCTTACTAGGTGTTTGAGCATTGAAGTCTCATTCCTTTGTGGTCTGAGCAATTGTAATCAGTTTGATTATAGTTCAAATCTCTTGTTAAGTAACAAGGGGACTAGACTACTTCCAACTTGTGGAAGGAACTAGTATAAAAACATTGTGTGTCTTTCTTCCCTTCTCTCTTTTAAGCTTTAATCCGCTGCAATTACAAACTCTGAAAAGGTTCAGAACTGATCAACATCAGGTTTTGAACTTAACTTAAGCTTTTGAGAAAGAAATATTATAAACTGTCCACACACAATTCAACCCCCCCTTCTTGTGTGTTTTTCTCACCTTCAGTCCAAACAAGAGTTCAACCAACTGAACCTCATAGAGGAGAAACGCCTAAAAGCATTGTGTCATGGACAGTTGTACCAAAAGAGGTTCAAGAAGGCATTCGACAAAAAAGTTCGTTCTCGAGAATTCACAGAAGGAGACTTAGTGCTGAAAAAGATATTACCCATCCACAAGGATCCCCGCGGGAAATGGACTCCTAACTATGAAGGACCATACGTGGTAAAAAAGGCTTTCTCTGGCGGAGCCTTAATTATCACTACTATGGATGAAGAGGAGTTTCCACTCTCAATAAACTCTGACGCAGTCAAAAAATACTATGCCTAAAAAAATGTAATAAGAGCTCGTTAAATCGAAAACCCGAAAGGGCGATTTAGGCAATAGAGAGCGTCCTGGTAGATCGAAAACCTGAAAAGGTGGTCTAGGCAAAAATTAAGGACATCAAAAAAGGAAATATACCCCAGTGGACTGAAAACTTGGAAGAGCGGTCCAGGTAAAAATTAGGGGTTTCAGAACAAATGAGAAAGGCAGAAGGCTGCATCACACAAGATCCTGACAGAATTCAAGAGGGGAAGAATTGGTCTCATTATCATCTTTCAGAGGCAAAGTATTTCGAAGTCATAGGGAAAGTAGCACGTGTTGTATCAAAGCAAAACCCACGCAAATCTCCATTTGTTTCATTTGTTTTTTCTATCTTAGTAATCACCTCTTACAAGGATTACATCTTCATGTATTGTTACCCATTCAATGGACTAAGTTTCATTGAATAAAAATCATCTTTAAGCTTTTTCATTGTTTTGTGTCCTCACTTGCACGTAAAATGTTGTTTTTGTTCATGATAAACAATGCATTGAAATATGGGAAATAATATAAAAACTTGCAAAAAATGTATTTTACTTGAATTTTTAAATGTCGAAAGAATTTCGTTGGTCTCCAGTATTGCACCAAAGGACTCAAGGCATGAAACTCTTGATCAGTCATTTTCTTACGCTTTAGCAGAAATAAGTGTGCAGCTCACGGTACATGAAACACAATGATCCCGGGTGTCGGAAGGACGAGATTCCCCAAATAAAACATACCCCACATTTCTTTCATCCACTGAGGCTGGATATCGATCGGCTTTCAAGATGATCCTTATAATCACAACCAAAGCCCAATTTTCGATTGGCACTCACAATTTCCAACCAAAGCCCAATTTTCATTGGCACTCCCAAACACAATTTCCAACCAAAGCCCAATTTTCATTGGCACTCCCAAACACAATTTCCAACTAAAGCCCAATTTTCATTGGCACACACAATTTCCAATCAAAGCCCAATTTTCATTGGCACTCCCAAAAACAATTTCCAACCAAAGCCCAATTTTCATTGGCACTCCCAAACACAATTTCCAACCAAAGCCCAATTTTCATTGACACTCCCAAACACAATTTCCAACCAAAGCCCAATTTTCATTGGCACTCCCAAACGCAATTTCCAACCAAATCCCAATCGTCATTGGCACCTAATCACAACCAAAGTCCAACCATGCTCGGCACCCGATCACAACCGAAGCTCAACATGTCATCTGCTTATCCCACATGTCAGCATAGTGCATGCATCATATCAAACTCATTCATTGACATGCATCTCATATTCATATCATACGCTTCCTCATAATTTCTCATGCTCCCCAGCAAACACCCCCCAGTGAGTATCCCATATTCACTGACATTCACCAACAAGTTATCCCAATGTTCCCCAGTGGACCTCTTTCAAGAACTTCCCCAGTAGGTTTCTTCAAAAAAACCCAACGGGTCTCTTCACAAACTATCCCAATTCTCGTTAAACTTACATATGGCCACTAGGTTTCCCCAGCAGAAACTCCCTAATGAGTCTACCTCATATCATATCATACTGCATAAAGCAACTTAAAGCATATCATGCATCAACAATCATTTTTTTTCTTTTCCGACCATCTAAGTACTAGCCACGTCTAGAGACGATATGTTTATCCCCAGGGCAGTCTAAGCACCCCCCGAGGTGACGACTTGTCTTTTAGATCTAAGCACCCCCCGAGGCGACGATCTGTTTATCTTTAGGTCTAAGCACCCCCGAGGCAACAACTTTTCCTTTTAGATCTAAGCACCCCCCGAGGCGACGATCTGTTTATCTTTCAGTCTAAGCACCCCCCGAGGTAACGACTTGTCCTTTTAGATTTGAGCACCCCCCGAGGCGACGATCTGTTTATCTCTCAGTCTAAGCACCCCCCGAGGTGATGACATTTCGTTTAGATCTAAGCACCCCTCGAGGCGACGATCCTTTTATCTTTCAGTCTAAACCCCTCGAGGCGATGACTTGTCTTTTAGATCCAAGCACCCCCCGAGGCAACGATCTGTTTATCTCTCAGTCTAAGCACCCCCCGAGGCGACGACTTGTCTTTTAGATCTAAGCACCCCTGAGGCAACGATCTGTTTATTTCTCAGTCTAAGCACCCCCCGAGGCGACGACTTGTCTTTTAGATCTAAGCATACCCCGAGGCGACGATCCGTTTATCTTTCAGTCTAAACCCCCCGAGGTGATGACTTGTCTTTTAGATCTAAGCACCCCCCGATGCGACGATCTGTTTATCTCTCAGTCTAAGCACCCCCCGAGGTGAAGACTTGTCTTTTAGATCTAAGCACCCCCCGAGGCGACGATCTGTTTATCTCTCAGTCTAAGCACCCCCCGAGGCGACGACTTGTCTTTTAGATCTAAGCACCCCCCGAGGCGACGATCTGTTTATCTTTCAGTCTAAGCACCCCCCGAGGCGACGACTTGTCTTTTAGATCTAAGCACCCCCCGAGGCGATGACTTGTCTTTTAGATCTAAGCACCCCCCGAGGCGACGATCTGTTTATCTTTCGGTCTAAGCACCCCCCGAGGCGACGACTTTTCTTTTAGATCTGAGCACCCCCCGAGGCGACGATCCGTTTATCTTTCAGTCTAAGCACCCCCTGAGGCGACGACTTTTCTTTTAGATCTAAGCACCCCCCGAGGCGACGATCCGTTTATCTTCCAGTCTAAACCCCCCTAGGCGACGATTTGTCTTTTCGATCTAAGCACCCCCCCCCCCAGGGCGACGATCTATTTATTTTTTCAGTCTATGCACCAATAGCCAATACAGAGGCAATCCTGCATCTACTTTTGTGCCCATACTTCGGCATTTAAATACTTTCATATTATCTCCTACATCATTTTTTTCTCCAGTCTTTTCTCACTTTGAAGGACAAAATTTGGGTCATTTATACTTAATTGCTCTTCACAAAGAGTTTACAAGGTGCCCTCGGCACTCGCACTCTCTATGCGAAGACACAATTAAGTAGGGGCAGCTGTTGTACCCTAATTTTGTCTGTCATATTTTTGACCTAAGATTCCATATATATATATATATATATATATATGTCTTTTGGCCCGAAACTTTTTGTCCTTTCGAGGAAAATTTCAGCAGAGAGGTATTTTAAAATACCTCATTTTTTGTTCGTTTTAGGCCCACTTTTTATTTTTATTTGTTTATTTTCTTTTATTTTTTAATCTTTACTTTTATTCTCATTTTTATTATTATTACTGTTATTATGTTTTTTTATTAGTATTATTATTATTCTCTTTTTATTTCATTTTATTATTATTATTATTTTTTATTTCATTTAAAAGAAAAAGAAAAAATAAAAAGAAAAAAAACAGAAAAGGAGGGGGCACCCCTCTTTACTGTTTTTTGCAGCAATAACTTTTTTCTTTCCTTCCCTTTGCTTGCACTCTACCTCCCTTTTCCAAAAATGGTCAAAAGCTTTTAACAAATATACACATTTTGTCATTGTAAATCCAATCTTTCTGCCTATATATTGTGAACGAAAATCAAAGGCAGGGGGAGAAAAAAAAGAAAAAACCCTATAGTAAGAGAGGCAAGAACAAGAGTTCTTAATCTGGAACAAAAGAGTTAAAAACAGCAACCAATCACACAAAAAAACACACACAAAGAGAGGAGATTAGTAGCAAAAATACCCATTTTGCTATTGTTGGATATTTGAATGTTGGCTACATGTTTGCTAAAATCAAAATGTACAAGCAATGCGTCCTCAGAAGCTAATATGTGTATTCAGAAGCTGGAAACTGGATTTCAGAAGCTGGTATTGTTCATCAGAAGCTGAACTGGTCTTCAGACGCTGGTACTGTTCATCAGAAGTTGAACTGGTCATCAGACCACTGTTCAGACGTTGACTTTTGTTGACCTTCAGAAGCTGCTGTTCAGACGCTGACTTTTGTTGACCTTCAGAAGCTGCATTTCAGAAGCATGTTTTCTGCGTCTGAATTCTGTTAAATCTTTCACAGTATCTTTTGAAGATTTAATTGAAGATTTATCCAAGCTTCATTTCTAGAAGAAAGTATTTTTGCGCAAGATATGTTCTGAAGATTTGATTCAATTATTTATGAATATATTTTCAAGGAAATCTTTGGAAAATATATTTGTGAATAATATGTGAGCTTCTATTTGCTTCTAAAAGAATTCTGGAAACATATCCTTGAAGATTTGGTTCAGAATTGTGTTCTGCTGAAGCCTATATAAAGAGGACGCTGCTATTGAAGACTTGACTGAGAAAAACCAGAAGTTGTCATTAAAAAGAGTCTTAGTGTTTTTTTTGAGTCTGTGAGCTGTTGCTCTGTTTTTGTGTACCAATCATCTGTTAGAGTTGGTTGTTTTTGTTATAGAGTTGTAATTCACTTAAAGCTTTTAAGCACAAGTGACTTTGTCGTTTTGAAGAGTGTCTTCATATTTGTTTGTTTAAGTGTCTGATAATAACTGGGCTGTGATTACTTGATTGGGAAGTAAGTGGGTTCTTATATCTAGGAGTTCCTAGGTAGAAGTCTATACAGGTAGTGATTAAGTGATAAGGCTGGAAAAACAGGGGCTGTGACTTGAGTCTTAGAATTAATACTACTTAGTGGATTTCCTTCCTGGATTGGTATCCTCCAGATGTAGGTGAAATTTGCACCGAACTGGGTTAACAAATATCCTGTGTTCCTTTACTTTCTGTCTGTTTAATTTTTTGCTTCTGAACCATTGTTTTTCAACTCTGTTTTTTAGTTCAGAACCAGGATCTGCCAGAATTTCAGCTACTATTCACTTTCTTCACCTCTACCTCCAACAAAAACCACAACCACTCAAAAATCCTCACATTTTTCGTGTATCTGAAGCTTTGGCTAGGAGTTTGTAAGTATCTTTGACCTTTTTTACTTCATTTTTCGCATTTTGTTTAAGTGTTTGAAGTTTTCTTCATAAAAAATGCATTTTTCACCATAAGTTCATGAGCATGACTTAAAGCCGAAATATAGTTAGTTTTAGGACATCTTTTGGTAGATCTAAGACCACTAGGATGTAGTACTCATGGCAAGCTTTACAATGATGTTTTTATTTTCGTATTTGGTTCAGTACTGAGTGAGAAATCGAACTGAGAAGTTGAGAAAAAATCACAGAAATTGTGTTATGCTGTTCCTGCATTTTTTATACTCTTCATTTTTAGTCATTTTAACTCATTTTTGCACTAAAAAATCATACAAAAATCCAAAAAATCACAAAGATTATAACAATCACCAAAGCAGAAATGATTTTTTTTCTTCTTACTGTTTTTAACGTTTTACCCCTGAGGTTCTGAGTCTGAAGGTTCTGAGTCTGAGGTATTGAGTCTGAAGGTTCTGAGTCTGAGGTTCTGAGTCTGAAGGTTCTGAGTTTGAGGTTCTGAGTCTGAGGTTCTGAGTCTGAAGGTTCTGAGTCTGAGGGTTCTGAGTCCGAAGGTTCTGAGTCTGAGATTTAGAGTCTCAGGTTCTGAGTCCGAAGGTTCAGAGTCTGAGATCCAGAGTCTGAGGTTCTGAGTCCGAAGGTTCCGAGTCTGAAGGTTCAGAGTCTGAGTTGAACTATTTCTGAAGGGGCTGAAACTCATGTTATTTGATTAAGATTTTAAAAATATATAACAAGTGTTAATGCTTTTAATTGTAGTTTATATATCAATTTTCGATAATAAACTTGAATGAAAAAGGGAGTGGTCTGACGTATGTTTTTCCATTCCCCGGTTGCACGAGCACTTGACGTATGTCTCGTTGTTCGGACAATCGTCATTCTATTTTCAAAATACAAAAACATAAAAAACAAATTCAACACACCAAACTAATTTTTGGCCCCCCGCAGTCAAATAAAAATCAAATCTCTTTTCACAAACGGACGATGTTTTATCAATTCTAACGCGATACGAACAAACGCTTAAGCCTCCCACGCGCGAGCATACAAGCTACGTTTAACCGCTAGAATACGATCAAAGACATCTTTCTTTAAAATCAACCAACAAACAAACATTTTCTACAAAGAACTACGTAGCTTTGAATTCTCCATCGCACCAGGAGATACGTAGGAGCAGGATCAAAATCTTGTCAAGCACACTAATAAAAAACCTTTTTTTTTCCCCTTTCCTTTTTTTTCTTTAAAATGTTAAAATGTAGCAAGCAACCCTTTAAAACACCTTTTAACCCTAAACTAATTAGGAGGTTCCCGTTGGGTACAACGGATGCGAGGGGTGCTAATACCTTCCCCTTGCATAATCGACTCACGAACCCAATAATGGTTGAGATGACCATCTTTCCAAATTGTCAAGGGTTTTATCAACGTTTCCCTTTAAAAATAAAACTTTGGTGGCGACTCCATAGTTATTCTGAGCGTTAGTACGCTCGAGCGTTTTTAGCGATGCGACACCAGTTACCAAACAAGGTTTTTTTTTTGTTGTAATACGAGCTTATAAATTATCCATTATACTATAAGCTAGTTTCTTGACCTTGCCAAATAGAGCCGATGAGAATAATTTTTTTTTGTTACAAAGATAAAGGCAAAAAAAAAAAGAACAAACAGACATAAAAAGCTAACTATTTCCTAATGAATAAAATGCTAGTGACATCACTTCTGAGAAGATTGACAAGACCAGCAGGGGGGACTCGTGAAGAAGAAGATCAATATCAGAAGAAACTCCAAGCTTTGCCATGAAGTCTGCACACTGATTTCGCTCTCTAAGAGTGTGAGAAACCGTTACATTGGTGTGGTGAAGCAATTGTTTTATGTCTCGGATGAGAACAATATAGATATGATACCTCTCAATGGGGCCATTAATAAGATTAATGCAAACAAGAGAATCAGAATAGCAAGCAAGCTCTGCATAACCCAAATCCTTCACCATGATCAGACTGTGATAGATAACAGAAAGCTCAGCCAGCAAGATGTCATCTGAACTTGGAATGAAACCAGAGAAGCCCGCAAGGAACAAACCTGTTTCATTATGCAAGACTCCACCAAACCCGATCTTAATAGGATTGCCATGGCAGCTACCATCCACATTAAGAATAGCACCCGAATAATTATTATTATTCCATCGGATGTACCTGTTAGATGTAGCAGCAGAAAGAGAAGGGGGGAAGCTAAGAACAATGCTCTCAATCGAATTCTTGATGTTGCAATTCAGGCGCTATAAAGACCAAGTTTTACCACCCAAACACGTAAGATTCCGATAACATCATTAATAAGAATGTTATTCTTGAAAATAAATAGATTGCTCTGAGCTTCATTCCATTTTTTTTAAAATTCAAACAGTAGAATGTTATTCCATTTTTGCAAAAAAAAAAAAGAAGAAGAATGTATATATTATTATTATTATATTATTATTATTATTATTTTATATTAAGTATTATTATTATATTATTATATGATATTATTATTATTATTATTATTATTATTATTATTATTATTATTATTATATTATTATTATATATTATTATGATGATTATTATTATTATTATTATTATTTATTTATTATTATTATTATATTATTATTATTATTAGTATTATTATTATTATTATTATTTTATTATTATTATGTATATTATGATAATTATTATTATTATTATTAGTATGATGGAGGAGTATGATTATTAGTATTAGTATTATTATTATTTATATTATTATTATGATTATTATTATTTTATTATATTATTATTATTATTATTATTATTATTATTATTATTAATTATTATGTCCACTAGCCGAACAGAAATAGCCAGTAACACGCTCATCTCTCTGCTTCTCTATTATGTTATGCTATCAAATCCTGGTTATAATTTTTTTTACCATATACCACAACAAATAATTTTTTAAATGAATTTTTTTAATATCATGAAAAGGATAAAATGGTAAACACAATAGCTTAAATGAGGGCATCATTGGAAGAGAAGTTACTACACCAAATATAAAAAAACATTTAGATCAGGGCAAATTCAATGGTACACTCCAAATTTTTTTATCATTTACAATTATAATAATTAAAACTTATTTATCAAAAGTGTCGGCAAAATTAAATTTTTATGAATTTTATTACTCATAATAGATAATATTGATTATTTTTTACAATAAAATGTAAAAAATTTAGTATGATTTTTATAAACAATGAAATGATGTTTTTTTTCATATGAAATGATATTTTCTAAAATATAAAATTCAACAAATTACTCTTTATTTTATAAAAATGATCATTAATTTGTAGATATATGAAACAAAAGTACCAATACATATCAATTTATAAGTAGAAGTTTTTTCGGATAAGTGGTATGAGATGAGATGAAATCTATATCCGGAAAAATACATGGATCATAACTTGGGAAGGTTGCTTTCGTAATTGAGCCGCATGTGAATTTTAAAATTTGAAATATCCCGTAATTGGTGACTGCTTGCAACCGGTTGTTGGATTTTGCTTTCTTCTAACGGATAACTATTGTTGGGTTTGATCCCGTTGCATTCTCTCTCACATTCCACTGAGATTTATTATTTCAGAGACAAAAATACCCTTGCAACTATTGTTTTGTTTAACATCAATGTTTTTATTTTTGATATTAATTAATGGCTGTGTTTAACCTGGGAAAGCAGGTTTCCTTCCCAGCATGGGAAAGTGGAACCTGCACCCTAGATATAATAATTTTATATTCAGACGGTGTAGATTCATCACCTGCTACTTGCTTTAAATTTTTTTTCGGTTGTGACAGGTTGGCCAGATTTATTTGGTGACGACCGTCACCAAAAACGGACCGTGCAAAAAAAGCACGGACCGTGCTTTATTGTAGTTTTGTAAACGCACGGACCGCATCTAACAATAAAGCACGGTCCGTGCTTTTTTTGCACGGTCCGTGCTTTTTTTTGCACGGTCCGTGCTTTTCTTTTACACTCTTATATTTATATTTTTGTTTAGATCTGGAATATACGATTTTTATCATAGACTGTCTACACCATATTTTTTTCATTTCTCTTTTACACTCTTATATTTTTGTTTAGATCTGAAATTTTTTTCTTTTCTTGATCCGGAAACAATTGGTCGGATTTCCTCGCTCGCGCGTGCCCGCGAGCGCGCGCGCGCCCGTATTATAAGAGTGACTTAGAGGTTGAATTTTTTCACGATTTTTTGCAGGCATGTTTAGGACATAAAAACAACATCGCCCACAAAAAACGAGAATTTTCCGACAAGAGACGGATTAAATATGAATTTTTTATGCGCCAAAAACTCAAGAACGCGAAACAACAAAACATGCACCTAGAAAACGAATTTTGAGCTGGTTTTTTGCAGACACCTCTATAAAAATACATATAGAGGATCTGCAAAAAACCAGCTCAAAATTCGTTTTCTAGGTGCATGTTTTGTTGTTTCGCGTTCTTGAGTTTTTGGCGCATAAAAAATTCATATTTAATCCGTCTCTTGTCGGAAAATTCTCGTTTTTTGTGGGCGATGTTTTTTTTATGTCCTAAACATGCCTGCAAAAAATCGTGACAAAATTCAACTTATAAGTCACTCTTATAATACGAAATATGAATTTTTTACGCGCCAAAAACTCAAGAACGCGAAACAACAAAACATGCACCTAGAAAACGAATTTTGAGCTGGTTTTTTGCAGATCCTCTATATGTATTTTTATAGAGGTGACTGCAAAAAACCAGCTCAAAATTCGTTTTCTAGGTGCATGTTTTGTTGTTTCGCGTTCTTGAGTTTTTGGCGCGTAAAAAATTCATATTTAATCCGTCTCTTGTCGGAAAATTCTCGTTTTTTGTGGGCGATGTTGTTTTTATGTCCTAAACATGCCTGCAAAAAATCGTGAAAAAATTCACCTGCTACTTGCTTTAACTTTTTTTCCGGTTGTGACGGGTTGGCCAGATTTATTTGGTGACGACCGTCAACAAAGAAAACGCACGGTCGTGTATTACAAAGCACGGACCGTGCGTTAATTTTTATTCTAGATTTTAATTGAAAAAAACCGTGCGCATTAAAAAAACGGACCGTGCAAAAAAAGCACGGACCGTGCTTTATTGTAGTTTTGTAAACGCACGGACCGTGCTCTTCAAATTTTAACAAAGTTTGGACCGTGCTCTTCAAATTGAAAACTAAAGTTTGTGTTTTTTTTTAACAAAGTTTGTTTTCTTTTTTTAAAAAAAAGCAAAATTTGTTTCTTGTTATCTTCAAATTTAAACAAAATTTTGTTACCTATAATAATGGTCCCATAAAGAGTTAAAATTCTATAAATAAGATGAGTAGTAATTGTTAAAAATATAATTATAAATATAATTATGGTAAATTTTAAATATAATTATATATTAAATTTTAAATAAGAGGAAAAGCACGGACCGTGCGTTTACAAAACAACAAAAAAAGCACGGTCCGTGCTTTTTTGCACAGTCCGTGCTTTTAATGCACGGTTTTTTATTAAAATCTAGAAAGAAAAAAAAAGCACGGTCTGTGCTTTTTAATACACGACCGTGCGCTTTTTTTTTTTTTTGGATTTACAGGTATGGACTGCCACCTGTCGGTGCAGGTCCCACTTTCCCATGCTGGGAATCAATCCTGCTTTCCCAGGTTAAACGCAGCCTTAATTAATACTTGCTTGATTTTTTCTCTTACTATAATCAATGTTTTTCCCTTGCAACTATTTGAAAGCTCACAAACACAACATAGTGATTTCATATTCGAACCCTAATAATCAAGAAAATGTTTCACTTAACAATTTCAACATTGTTGGTTAAACATTTTTGCAAAATAAAAAAAAAAGATTGAAAAGAAAAGCTTGTTGGGTACATGTGAGGAGGGAACTTTCATCCCTAAGAACACCAAGCAGGTGATTATGAATCACAATGATGAGAGATGCCCATTACCCACACGTGAAGGCTTTCCATGGTTTTTGCTTGTGTCCCACGAATGGTTTCAATGAAATTTACAAATATAAAAAGAAAATTCTAGTTCAATCTCGCAATTCTGGGAAAAGCTCACACTTGATTGAATCGAATCGAATCAAATCCCTCAGTTGCCAAGATTAGAATAAAATTATATAAAGTAACAAATTAGTTGGCAAGTCTTGACTTTTTGGCTTTTGCACATGAGTGTCACGAGATATCTGATCAAGGAATTTATTCTTTGTTCTTAGAACCCACTACTTAGTAACAGTACTACTAAACAGGTAGCCACAAATATGCATGCCTTTACAATAATATTAGATTATTAATTTTTGTTTAAGGATTAGTCCATTCCAATAGGAACTTTTACCTAGGGAAAGCAGTGTCTATCAAATAATTTTTTATATACCAAAGTGAACAAGTACTATAATATTTTATTGTTATTTTAATTTAGGTTGGTTGAGTTGATAAAACGGTTAAATTTGTTTTTGGTCCCTATAAAATTGGAAACTTTTAAGTTTAGCCCTTACTTAATTTTAATAGGTTTTTTAGTCCCTATAAAAAAAATTTACTTATAATTTTAGTCCCTGCTAAAACAAAGTTTGTTTAATTATCCTTAAACTCTTAAATTTTTGAACGATTTTTTTGAGACAAGTTTAGAACACTATGAAAGGTTCATTTACAAAAATTTAGAATTTTTTAACATGAAACGAATTAAATATGAATTTTTTAAACCGACAAAAGTTAAAGATAAAAGTAACAAAATTTGGACGTAGAAATCAAATTTTGCGATAATTTTTTGCGATAATGTTCTTAACACGTCTGCAAAAAATTGTTCAAAAACTTAAGAGTTTAAGCATAAATTAAACAAATTTGAATTGAGTGGGGACTAATACTGAGTGCCGAAATTTTTTTAGGGATTAAAAGAACTATTAAAATTAAGTAAGGACTAAACTTAAAAGGTCCTAATTTTATAGGGACCAAAAACATATTTAACTCTTGATAAAATTCAGCTCAAAGTGTATCTTATTGTCGATGTAATGATATTATTGGTGGACAATATATACCGATCAATGTCAACACTGTTTGAGCTTGAACTTTTTATGAAATAGTTTCTCGTGCCCCTCTCAACATTTCTTAAAAACTTGATTTGTCTTAATAACACATATTGGACATGCAAAAACAAGGGTTCCACTTATCTATGCTGCTATTCCGACCCAAAATTGTTTTTGCATGTCTGAATGAATTCTGAAAACGACACAAATTAAGTGTTCTGAGAAATGTGGAGGTCGAGACAAGAAACCAACTCATTTTTTTCCGAGCTTATGGCTATTTTATACGGTCTGGGACTTGCAAGGAACAAGTGTTCCACTTATCTATGCTGCTATTCCGACCCCAAAATTGTTCTTGATCTCTTCTCTAAGTTCATCAAATTGTTTCATTGTTATGTTTATGCGATTGTGAATATCAAGGATTTGTTGAACTTGGATTGAGAAGTGAACCTCTATAAAACTCTTAGAGTGAGTTTGATTTACAAAACAATACAAAATAGGATAGTACAAGACAAGACATAATTGTGCTTGAGAGATAAAAAAAATGTATGTTTAAAACTAAAAATATATTTTAATATTTTTAATAGCGCAATGTGAGCAAAAAGTTATCTCGTAACTTATCTTATCACTTGTTTCCTTAACAAGGAATAATTCTTATATGGACACAAAGCTTTGGTCACACTCACATAAAAGAGAAAATTAAGAAGATTTAATAATTAAATAATGAGTGTTTTTTTAAATAATTATGTGATATTCATTTTTATGATTTTGTGATCAAATCATGTGTCTAAATCTTTAGGTTCACACAAGAATTGCTCCTTAACTAGTGTCTCGAGACATTAATTAGCATTTTCCAAAAATATTTTTGATAGTGTACTCTAGTAAGGACATCAAGATGAAGATGAAGATTTGATATAATCTTCTCAGGGTTTGAAGGATTTGCATAGTCCTGTTGCAAGTGTACCAAAAAAAACTATATATATTTTTTAGTGAAAAAACAATGTTTTTCACTTTTGACTAACATATGGGTTATGTGGTTAATATTTTTTTTTGTCAAATAGTCAAGTGGCTAGAGCTCACACATTTTAAATGTGAAGAAGTGGGGTGTCCGGAGTTCGAACCCCGACCCCTCCATATAATATGCAATATCCCTACCAAGCTAAGCTCACGGGGATTAATATTTTTTTTTGGTGATTTATATAGGTTATGTGGTTAATCTTTGACTAAATTGAATGAGAGAAAAATAGTCGTGTTATTATTATCATCATCACAGAAATAGAAGATTAAATTTTGACATTTGTTGCGTTAAGGGCAAGAAAGTAAAAAACATCGATACACGCTCATAACAACCGACATGTGGCGGTACATGCGGCACACATGCTTTACCGTCCAAACTTAAAAGTTATATACGATACGGTTACGAAATACACTTATTTACCGGGGCGGTTTTTCATATTCAAAAATCAAAATGAAAAGTGGGAAATGAAAGGATTATTGAAATGAAATAAATGAGGTAACGGGTAGATTAATTTCCCCTAAATAAAAATAAGTAACGGGTAGATTAAATAATAATTAATTAATATTTATTATATATACGGGTGAGTGAGTGTTGTTTGCTTTGATTTGAAACAGAAGAAGAGTAGAGTAGCTTCTACTTGTTGTTTTGTTTTGTTTAACACTCCACTGAAGTCTTTAAAAATAAAAGCCACTATCTTCTCTCTTTAGTTGGCGTGTGAATATGGAGAGGAACACACCGGTGAGGAAACCACACACTTCAACTGCAGATCTGCTTGTTTGGTCTGAAACTCCAATCAATGATTCTCCACCTCCTCCTTCTTCTGCCACTCGTTCTCACCAGGTAGGTAACAAACTATTATTCAACGTAACATTTCGTTTCGTTATTAGTAGAGTTTATTAACCCCAATTGTTTTCATTTTCAGCCGTCCGATGGGATCAGCAAGGTCGTGTTTGGAGGTCAGGTTACTGACGAAGAGGTTCAGAGCTTAAACAAACGGTGACTCAGATCTATATCTCCTTATTATATTATATGTGAAAAGGGTTAAATGGAATTTGTTTGAGTTGTTGAATTTCAATGAGTGGATCTATGGTTTAGATTTTATTTCATTTCAGCTCAGTCACTATGTTACATGCCATTTTTACCATTTAGAGTAGCGAAATCACATTTGCAATATTGGGTTAGATATAAGAACATTAGCAGTCATTTTTACTATATAATCCCACATTTGAGTTTATTGGTATCACCTATAGTTTTTGCAAATATATGGGGGCATGTCAATCGCACTATCACACTCCCAACTATGTATTTTCTCATATTAAAGAAACTATTATTATTATTCCTCAATCCCATCGAAAAATTGGAGCTTGTAGTGAATGGTTCAAAATAAACCTTCCTTATTTGAAACTGTGTACATGATTGGATCAGCAGTGAGTTTCACAAGACTATGTTGATATTGTGATTTGGTTGAAGCTCTAAGGTATAGTTTTTACCTAAATTGAGGTAGCACGTTTTGATTCTGTCAAACTCACCACAAATTCAAACATACTTTGGTCTTTTTGTTTAATATTAACTGATTTAATACTGGCTCAATTTTCATATCATTTATGGACTGAACTTATAATCCTAGATCAGTTTTGCTTGGTGTTTTTTGTCCAGTGCTGTGTGGCTTCTGAATTTGTTTGACTGTTGAATTTCCAGAAAACCTTGTTCGGAGTATAAAATGAAGGAGATTACTGGCAGTGGAATATTTGTAGCCAATGGAGAAGATGAGGCCCCTGAGGATGGCAGTGCCAACCCTTCTGCAAATAAAACCGGAATTCGCATGTACCAGGTATTGCCTTTTTTATAAGGAAAATAAAACAGATACTTTGACTTATTGTATCTATCAGACTATCATAGTTTTGCAATGGATTTCTGCTAACTTGTATATTAATTGTTTGCTGTTGAAAATTGCAGCAAGCTATTGCGGGAATCAGTCATATCTCCTTTGGCGAGGAAGAGAGTGTTTCGCCCAAAAAGCCTGCTTCATTGCCTGAGGTGGCCAAGCAGCGTGAGCTCAGTGGAACTATGGAAAGTGAAGACAATAAGTTGAACAAGCAGCTTTCTGATGCAAAGTGCAAGGAGCTTAGTGGTCATGACATATTTGCTCCACCACCAGAAATCAAACCTCGGCCAATTACTCCTCGCATACTGGAGTTGAAAGGGAGCATAGGCCTTGGAGAAAGTCATGTATGCACCACTATAAGTTGCTAACCTGAATTGTTTTGGGTGATTACTTTCAAATTTTGATCTCTCTACCACCCGCAATTTTAAAATTTGGATCGTATTTCAGTAACTTGTCTTTGTGCAAATAGAGTTCATATAGTACTTTGTTTAGGCAAACACAATGCATGTAATGATTTTACCGGAACGAAAAACTATAGATATTGCATCATGGAATGAATAATGCAAAGTATTTTGAGAATAAATCACGTTCAAGCATAATGCATATAACTTTATGTAGCATTTGTCAGTTTTTGTGTGTTTTATATAATATACCATTTATTGTGTTGTTGTTACCTTGGTTAGGGTGATGGAGATCAAGATGCTACTACAGGGGAACCAGTTCTGAAAACAGCAAAGAAGATTCTTAACCAGAAATTTGCAGAACTGTCAGGAAACAACATATTTAAAGGTGACTCTCCACCTTTGGCTGCTGAGAAATCATTGAGTGGGGCAAAACTCCGAGAGATAAGTGGGAGTAACATCTTTGCTGATGGGAAGGCAGAGTCTAGAGACTATCTAGGCGGTGTACGGAAGCCGCCTGGTGGCGAGAGCAGCATTGCGCTGGTATAATTTGTTAGGTCTAACTTATTTCATATACTGTCTTTGTTTTGGTTTTAATTAATTTTTAGTGGGGATGTGTTATTAATATTATTTGACCTTGTATTTCTGGGTTTTGGGAATTTGCCTTTTAGGTTCCTTGATTAATATCTTGACCAAAAAGGACCATTGCTAATTGGTTGTTTGTTCATAATCATGTGTTTTCTTCCGTGCTTGCTTAATGAAGTGATTTGGACTGTTTATTCCATTGATTATTTCCATTAACAGTCGTCAAATCGATTTCATTTGACTTTAGATTTCGTATATGATTTTTTTCCTAGATTACTGACCGTGTATCAAAATTAATCTTTGAGCTGACAATTTGATCTCATACAGTTTTCATACATTTTTTACTCTCTTCCTCCTTGTTGTGTTCTTCGTCTTTGGGGGGGTAATGTGGGACTTGGATTTTCCGTTGTCTTTTACGATTGGAAGCCATAAAACTTGTGAGATAAGGGAATATATGGGAAAAATCTTCTATTGCATTTTAAATGAACACAATTTTACCGTACTTTTTAATAAAAATAAGGTAGTATTTTTTGATAATAACGTAAAATAGATAAACAGGTAAAACAAATAGCCTATCCTTACTCAAATAGATAAACAGGTAAAACAAATAACGGACCAAATTGTTTAACGAAGGTATATTTGAGGGACCAAACGGAAAAAATTTAGAGAACAAAATAAAAACAACAAATAAGTTAGGGGACCAAAGATTCAATTAAACATTTTTTTATATTATTTCACACTTCTTAGTTATTTAAACAACTCTATTAATACCATATATCCTTAGAAAAAAAACTAATGCTATGTATCCCCAGAAAATAATGCAAAAAGGAACCGTCTCTGCATACACACGGTGGAAATTAAAGAACGGTGCATATAGGTGATTTATCCAATTGTTCTTTGACACATATTGTCTGGTTTCCGTGAAGAAACACAACATACAAACCAATAATGATGCCTAAGAACCACAAGTTAAATCTTGGTGTGCATACGTAAAAAATAAAATCAAATAATGTAGTTAAAAAAGCCAAACTCAACTTTTATTTATTACAAAAAAAAAAAGCTTTTACTCTATCCGTTTCAATTGTCAAATTAATTAATCTATTTTATCATTTCACACATATTAAAAAAATTGGATATATAAAAAAGAAATAACTCTCAAAGTATTTGTTTTTTACTGTTATCATAAATATGAAATAAAAAATGGTTAAAAAAAAGACATTAATTAGAAGGTACAATTGAAAAATAAATAAATAATGCTATATTAAATATTGAAAAGGTCGGTTATTTTGGGACAAATTTTCTTTGAAAAATGACCGGTTATAAGGTAAATCAAACTTCTAATTAGGTTAATTTAAATAAAATAAAAGTCAAGTCCATATCACATGTTTTCTTCATAAACTCGAGCTTTAAACACCCCTGGATCTTTTTGACTCGAGCTAGAAATCAAATAAGCTATTTTCCTTGTATGTCTAATGAGAGGTCAAAAGGCTAATGACCAATATAACGGATCACCACAGGATCAATTTTCCACCAATGTTTTCTTTTTATCTCTTCCCCTAAGTTTTTGATCAAACCCACCATAGAAAAAACTTTAGAAGACAAAGTAACTTTTTTTCTTTATCCTTTTTCTTTTTTTGTTTCTCTGAGCCTGTAAGACACATTGTTAGTTTCCTATTGGCATTTAATTTTCTAGTTCCTAAAAACAACTTGTATTGTTACCTTACATAGTTTTGTTTTCCATCTTGTAAGTATCACTTTGCACCTCTTCTATTTCTATTCTTTCTCCTTTCCTTTTTCATCTTACCATTAACCACACGCATCTCTCATAACTTCTTTTTTCACCTTTTTCTATACCATTCTCACACTCTAGAAGAGGTATGAGACTATTGTTGAAAATCAAATAGGATCATGCAAATTCTGAGAACATTATGTAATTATTAAGAGTAAGATAGCGTATAATTATTTTTTGTCATTGTTTGTATTTATTGTCATTAATTTATGTAAAAAAGACTTCATTGTGTAGTTGAAGCACACGGTTTCACAATCTCATACCTTTATTTGCTCTCTTTCAACAACTATCATTTATGTTCTTATGTTCTCATTTTAATATATATGAAGTTTTTATTTACACGAAGAAAAAAAACCAAATATGTAAGTTATTTTAACGTTACATATTTTGCATTATAAATATAAATATGCAATGGATATGCAGTGTAAACATATGAACAAATGATTTTTGATAATGTAAAAAAAAGAACTAGTTTTTTTTTCTTCTATTTTATATACCATTTGCATCTATGCAATACAGCAATATTTTTTTTTAAAGGCAAATGTGCAAGAATACTTGGATGAGATATGGTAAGAGATCTTTTTATCTTAACCAAATGTCTTGAATTCGAATTCAGCCTTAGGAATGCAACAATGTTAAACCTCTTGAGGGAGAGCTTTGCCACCTCATTCGGTACTACCGGACTCGAGGGATTAGTCTCTGCAGTTGTGTGTAGAGGATACTCGATTCACACCATTAAATATCAAATTTTATAATGCTGGTGAATCAGATTAATGTCCGAGAGACATGGAAATGGTTCTTGAATAGAATTAAGTCTTACTATAAATAGAGTGTAGATTCATCGACCAATTGATCTAAATGGTAACAGACTTGAGTCTCTTAAGTAAGTGGTCTAGGTTCCCGTTCCATCCTGACTCTTGTGTAAGGAGAAAATCCGGTTAGGAGAACATACCTTGAGTGTCTCACATGTTCTTCAACAGAGATTAACTACTATAAAGCGACAGTGAAAACTTGTACAAAAAAAGAGTTTAGATTCATTGTATTGCATCTTTAGTAAATAATAATGAGTTGACTCTATATTTGACCAATCTTACGCACTTTGCTCATCATTGTATCCTTGCAGTGAGTAGAATCAGCTAAGCAACATTACTAATGCTTAGAACCTGAGGATATCGTCATCATAGAAGGTTCAACATGGCTGGTGGAGGACTAGAAGTGGACGCACCAGACATGGATGTTGAGAGCAAGATAACACTCTCAGTTGTCATCACTTGCATTGTTGCAGCATCTAGTGGACTCATTTTTGGATATGACCTTGGAATTTCAGGTTCTTTTTCATGTTATAATTTTCATTATAAACTCAAGTATAGTATACATTTATAGCTATTTAAACGAATTTTCTTTGAGATAATTGTAGGTTTTGAAGGTGTTTAAGCTAACCAATTCAATTCTTGATGGAAATGTAAAAATTTCAGGAGGTGTTACTACGATGATGCCATTCCTAGAAAAATTCTTTCCTGAAGTCCTTAAGAAGGCTGCAAAAGCGGAATCAAACACATATTGTGTGTATGATAGTCAAATGTTAACATTATTCACGTCCTCACTATATCTAGCTGGGTTAGTAACTTCTCTAATAGCTAGTCGAATCACAGCCACACTGGGACGTAGAAACACCATCATGTTGGGGGGTATCATCTTTCTTGTGGGTGGTGCCATTAATGGAGGTGCTCAAAATATTGCTATGCTCATTATTGGTCGAATACTTCTCGGCTTTGGAATTGGTTTCACTAATCAAGTGAGTTATTTCGTGTAATATTTTATGATTGATTACCATTTTGAATCTTCAAATTGTAGAGTTTTCACAAGTAGGTTTCTAAGTTTATGAATCAACAAATTAGTTCGGAAATTGAAGATCCCCAATCAATTTAGTTGTTTGTCAATCAATTCAATTGATGAAACTTTTTTCTTTTTTGAACAAGAATTCAATTGATGAAATTGGATGGCATGATATCTAATTATTGATAGAATTGGTTAGCAAACTGATTAAATTGATTGACAATATTCAATTTTAGAGACTAATTTGACATTTACGATTTCCAAAATTTTTATGTAAATATACAAGCATTATTGAAGTGTGGTGATTGATTTAAGGCTACTCCATTGTACCTTTCGGAAATCGCTCCACCAAAATGGCGAGGAGCATTAAGCACAGGTTTTCAATTTTTTGTACAACTTGGCGTTGTGGCTGCGGGGTGCATAAACTTTGTCACCGCAAAACATCCCTGGGGATGGCGAATCTCTCTTGGCTTAGCCGTGGTTCCAGCAGCATTGATCACAATTGGTGCCTTAATTATATGTGACACACCAAATAGTTTGGTAGAGCGTGGGAAGATAGATGAAGCCAGAAAAGCTTTGCATAAAATCAGAGGCTCAGACAATGTTGATCCCGAGTTAGAAGAACTTGTTAGACGATCACAATATGCAAAATCTATAAAGCAAGAGCCTTTTGTGACCATATTGGAGAGACAATATCGACCTCACTTGGTTATAGCAGTTGCTATTCCGCTTTTTCAACAACTCACGGGGATCAACATGGTTGCATTCTATGCACCTAACCTTTTTGTATCGATTGGCTTTGGTCACCAAGCAGCTTTGCTTGGTAACATTATACTTGGACTTGTTAACATTGTTTCAATCATCGTCTTCTCAACCATTGTTGATCGGGTTGGTCGAAGAGTCTTGTTCATGACAGGTGGCATTCAGATGCTTATCAGTCAAGTAAGCTTAATATTAACTAGATATTCTATCTTTAATTCTCTCAGCACCAAATTTAGTTTAGAAATTAGAGATAGTATTATATTATACATATAATTTGCATTGCACATCTTATTATGTCACTAATTTGTGTTATCTATTTCCGTGAAGATTGCGGTGGCTATTGTGATGGCAGCAGCGACCGGTGTTCATGGAACAGGTAGAATATCGAAGGGAAATGCTACATTGTTATTAGTGTTGATGAGTTTCTACTCTGCAGGTTTTGGTTGGTCATGGGGTCCTCTGTTGTGGCTGATTCCAAGTGAAATTTTTCCTTTGAAAATCAGAACAACTGGACAAAGCATAGCTATTTCTGTGCAGTTCATAACTATATTTGTGTTGTCTCAGACATTCTTGGCAATGTTATGTCACTTGAAGTATGGTGCATTCTTGTTCCATGGTACTTGGATTGTTGTCATGACCCTCTTTATTATACTCTTCTTGCCTGAAACCAAAGGACTTCATTTGGATTCAATCTATGCCATATGGTGTAAACACTGGTATTGGCGCTACTATGTTAAAGGAGACATTATACAAAATCAAAACTGAGTTTTTTTTATAGCTAGATGTTGTGTATAAAATCTACCATAATAACACTTGTCTGAGATCAGAATATATGTATTTTTCTCACACTAGTCTAGCCAAGTAATTAAATTTTATGTCATTTCACTTCTTCTGTATATGCTTGCATCAAATATATCAAAATCTTATTTTGGATTTTTCTTGGTTGTTATTTTGTAACTACAATACATGTGACGACTAATTCGAGGTCTACAATAGTCACAGGCTTCTTTGTTGGTAAACAAATTAAGCCAAAGCTGGGAAAGCAAATAAGAATTATTTTGCAAACATTAGTTTGATTGTAAGCATTATACATCAGAACAAATGGCTAGAAAAAGACACAAATTCAATTCATAAGGATATGAGTATTTAATCACACACACACAAAAAAAATGACGATGATAATTGACAAACCACCGTAATTATATTACACTTACAGCATACTATGCCGGTTTCTCGATAATCACTTGGTTGAAAGTTGCTCTTCAACCTTGGTTATCTAGGTTCGAATCTTGCACATCGAACACTTATAGCATAGTATATTTTGACTTCAGTCTTACGAATGTATCTGGCCTACCCAAATAAAGTTATAATAAACACCTGAAGTCTCACATAAACTTGTTCATATGTGAAATCCATAATCTAAAAACCAATTAGGTATAAACTAGGGGTAAAAAAGATCAACACAAACCAATTTAATTTCAATTTGGAAGTATATATGCTACTATATGCTCTCATTCGGCTTCAAGTTAAATTCAACTCGTGTTTTTTTTTTATATATAATAACTCATATTATTTATCATCATAAAAATAAAATGCTGCTATAACAACAAGGGTGTGCGATTTGTCTCTTCTTTGAAGTAATTTGCTCCTGTCCTATACACATTTTCAAAAGCATGACGGTTTTGGTGAGTTTTTTTTTGTCTTTCTATTTTTTTTTTCACTTTTTGATCAAGGTGTTTTTATTTTCTTTTACATTTTGTGTTAGTAGTATATATGTGTAAGTTGGCTTCAGGGTTTTTTTTATTATATTTTTTGTCAGTAGGTAAGTGTGAGTTGGCTTGTGAGTATTTTCTTTTGTGGGATGAGATTCAGAATATAACTCAAGAGTTGGTTGTTTGACAGAAATTGAATTGCTCTGATATCTTTCACCAAGCATCCATGGCATGTCTCTCGTATGATATTTTAGGGTATGTTTTTAGTTATTTTCTTTGTATTTAAGACAAATAAGAGGTCATTTACGGGAGTTGTCAATGGTTTGAAGAACATTTTGTTTTGTTTTTATTCGAGTCGATGTAATTCATTTTTATCCTAAATTGCGAACTCCATAGGTGTTTTGAGTCTTTTAGAGAAAAATCATGTAAATCGGCAAAGCAAGACATCACAAGAAGGATCAAGGGATATGAAGAATGAATATAAATGGTTCTTTGAAGGTTTTTGAAGACAATATAAGTTGAGAAAAATTCATCCCAAGTTCTAAGACATTTCAAGACGGAAGAACACATGAAAAAGGACGGAAAACGACAAAATTTGCCCCCATAGACTGTCCAAAGCGCCCAAGCGCATGGCAGAAGCGCCCAGGTGCATGAGAGCCCCCTAGCTAATGCCTCACGCGCCCAACTGCATGGCCTCATGTGCCTAGGCGCATTTGTATGGGAAAATTGCACTTTTAGCTTGTTTTTCAAGCTGGATTGGAGGAAAAAACCTAGTTCTTTTCTCTTAACCTCTAAGTTGAAGGTGAGAAAAACACAAGAAGAGGGGTTGAATTGTGTTGGCTTTTTCTTGTTTCCTTTTTTGAGTGTTGGAACTTGTCAGATTCTGATGGGTTCAAAATCTAGCATAGAGTCTGAATGCAGCGGAATAACAGAACACAAAGATAAAAGATAGATAGATAGATAGATAGATAGATAGATAGATAGATAGATAGATAGAGAGAGAGAGAGAGAGAGAGAGAGAGAGAGAGAGAGAGAGAGAGAGAGAGAGAGAGAGAGAGAGAGAGAGAGAGAGAGCAGACACAAACAATTTATACTGGTTCCTCCCACAACACAAGAGTAGTCCAGTCCCCTTGCACTTTCAAGGGATTTCACTATAATCACTACTGATTACAATTGCTCAAGGACTCTTCCAAGAGACTTCCAAATGCTCAAGCACACTTGCAAGAGACTTCTAATGCTCAAGGTCACTACCAAGAGACTTCCATTGCTTAAGGACAGCTCCAAGAGACTTCTATTGCTCAAGCATGCAGGCAAGAGACTTCCAATGCTCAAGGAAAACTCCAAGAGACTTCTATTGCTCAATCACAAGTGAAAGAGACTTTTGGTGCTCAAGCTTTGCAGGCAAGAGACTTCTATTTGTTTACAACAATAAACAAATTTGTTCTTACACTAGATAAACAATTGTTGGTGTAAACTGAACAATGTTGAACATACTCTTATGACTTTAGGATTTCTAAGATACAAAAGTTGAAACGAAAATCCTAAGTGTTTTGCGCTATTTGATTTGGCAGAGTAATGACACAGTAAAAATAGCAGAGTTTTGTTCATCTTCTTCATGTCTTCAACTCTTGTATAGGCAGGGATTTGAGAGACGTTGGAGAAGAGTGTCAACACATTAAGAGTCGTTGAGAAGCTTCAAATCAAGGGTGTTGGGTCGTTGCCTGATATGGATAATTCCGTTGGATAGTCATTCGAAAATCCTTTGTTGAAACTGGAAGTATCCATTCATTCTTATTGCCCTTGAAGTTCTTTGTCTGTTTCTACACGTGGTCAGAAGAAGACAAAATTGTACTCAGATCCTTTGATGGAGACAACTATAGAAGACGACAAATTTGACGTGAAGTCTGGGTCCCTCAGGTTCTTCTGAAGTCTGAAGGTCTTCCAAGTCTGATGGGGTCTTTTGAGTCTGGCTAGGTCTTCTGAGTCTGATGATCTCTACAGAGTCTGATGAGGTCTTCTGGTTGACCTTTCTTCAGATCTTCTACCATAATCTTTTAAGCTTCTCTTGTGCTTCTGATGCTTTAATATATGTTCAATCTCTTGTTGGATATATTATTTGATCTTGCACACTTGTTCAAATATAAGTATATCCAATTGTTCTTCAATACTTTGTTATCATCAAAACCTTAGCGGAATTGTACAAACCACTTTCGTTCCAACATAAGTAATGATGCACTGTAAATAGAGACACTTGCACACACTTTTATTCATTCATAAAGCTAGCGATACAAGGCAAGGGTCAAGCATTAGGGCTTCAAGGCATAAGGTTTTTGTAATATCCCGCTTCAGACCCAAGTAATTATCAGTGGTAAGACGACGTATCAGAGAAACTTTAACGAAGGGCAATTCGGTAATTACCACTCATGGGATTTTATATATGGCAAAAGCCATTATTTCTTCATTCTTCATCCTTCTTTCTCTCTCTAACATCATCCTCTCCCTTCTCTCTACTCTTCTCTCACGCCCCCATCTCCTCTCATCATTCTCACTCAATTCTCAACCAATCAACATGCAAAAGTGAAATTATGGCCCTTAGAGCAAGCTGATCAACGCTCAAGTACAAATTCTTCCTTTCCCTCGTCTACTTGGCCGAACTCTCCCTCTTTACCTTAACCCTAATTTCTTTCAATGTCATCAGTTCAGGCTTATATGTTAAGATTTCACCTCCCATCATCAAATTGGACTTTTGGGAAGCTTTAATTTGGAGTGGGTACAAGAACTTGAGTTGGAGTAAGAGTTTTGGCTTGGAATTGGGAAAATCTTGAAGTCTCACCATTTCATCAATTCCTCATGTCTTTCCAGCAATTGAGGTGAGCTCCCTAGGGTTTTAGAACCCACTTGAGTAAGATTAAGTGTGTAATTTTATCTTGAGCTATGTTTAGAACTTTAGTGCCCTAATCCCTTTAGCTTGTCAATTCCTTGTTCAATCACGTTTTAATCAATCAATTTATAGTTGTAAATCATTCCTTATGCTGTTATGATGCCTCGGTATGCTTAGATATGTCAAAAATGGTGGAAAATCACGTTTTGAACTATTTCTGGGCTGTCAATTTCGCCCGGCGAGCTCGGGGCAAGATTACAGCGATTTTCAGCAATTTTTCCCTGTCTCATTTCGCCCGGCGAAAAGGAGCTCGCCCAGCGAAGTCAGACAGACCTTCCATGGCTGTTCTGCTTCGTTCAGTGAGTTGTGTACGCGTCAGGCGAGGCATTTGGTAACCATTTTCAAAGGAAACCTTATTTTCTAAGAATAAAACCCCATTGTGGACATATCCGAGGGGCATATAACACATAAGGAATAGATGGACAAGGATTTGTGCAATAGCTTAGGATTGATTAGAATTGTTAGGGCAAAGCCCAGACGAGTATGGAATGTTTCCAACAATTAAGTAGTGGCTTATGATAACGATAAGCCTACGATCCTAAACTCACATATTAAGTATTGGGAGATCGATTCCCTAAGAAATGCATTAAATATGCAAAAGCTCATAGTAATTATTAGACGTACTTTCAAGTACTTAAGAATAAGAATTAATGAGAATAAGAATGCATTAGACATGCATAAGTTTATAAGTTATATGTATATATATATATAAGAAGAATAAGAGCAAGAGTTATATAACGAACTTATGTGTCTCCAGTGTTCTCGCTAGTTAGAGCACGGGGGTTCCCGCTAGTTGGAACGGTGTAGTTACCATCCGCGAGGATAGCCGCACATAAGAGTTTAATTAAAATATTAAGTCATGACTTTCGTTGTTCACGCTAGTGGGACACGAAAGGTTCATGCATAAGTTAAGACTTTTAATGAAAGAATACTAATTCGCGTCTCTCGTCGTTCATGCTAGTGGGACACGGGAGGTATACGCGTAAGATAAGACTATTAATTAAGTCGTGTCTTCTGTTGTTCACGCTAGTGGGACACAGGAGGTTCACGCTAGTGGGACGTGTTATTCCGCAAGGATGACCGCACGACGACAAGAGAAGTCCGGTGTTAGCCTGATATGATAGGAATTTCACCGGTAGAGGGGAGATGTACTTCGGGGTTACTCCACCCGGATGCACTCCGTAAAATGAACTCAGATAATTATTGTTTGTTCAACGCTGACTTACTAACTTTATAATTAAGAATGATGTTTATTAATACTTATGAAATTATGATGAGAATATGACAAGCAGTCAGCAGAGAAAGAAAGTGATCATAGGATGTCCCCAGATCACTAAGTATAAGTTTAAGTTTAAAGTTAGAATATGATAAGCATATGATTGAGACAGGTAGCGATCCTAGGTTTCCCCTTGATCGCGAAATATGTAGAGAATGACGGCGATCGTAGGTATCCCCAAGATCGCTAAGAGTAGGCACGGCGACCCTAGGTTTCCCCCGTGGTTTCCAACAGTAGGTTGGGCTGGAGCTCACTGAGACATTATGTCTCATCCCAATCCTTCTGGTGCAGGTTTACAGGTTAGCAAGATGTTCAAAAAGTTATTCTTCAGGAAGACGCTGGATGGAGTGCCGTTGCTTGTCATGGACCAGCTCAGGAGGTTGTCAGATTATATATGTATATGAAAGTGTATTTTATGATATTTGGATAATTGTATAAACGAGCCAATTGTACCCCTTTCAATTGTATTGTATATATTATTATTATTGAAAATTTTAATGTATCCGGTATCAGACTAATACACATGCTAAATATTCTAGATAATTTAGTATGGGTGTTACAATTGGTATCAGAGCAGGTCGATTCAGACTGTGCCTTGGGTCATTAAAAATTCAATAAGGTAGTGGGACCATTGGGTTCCGGATGTTGTTCTAAAGGTCACATCTAGTTGAGCCTGATCAACTCAATCTAGTATATGACAGTTAGGATATATGTCCGAGAGCTGAATGTGACCAAGGAGGAATGAAGTTTATGAAGGGCAAAGATTTAGGTGGCAGAATTTTAAGACGGAATTGGCGAAGAAGTATTCATGCCAAATGGTGGCCATCAACCATGAGGCAGCGAAGCCTGTTAATGGTAAGGTTTCAGAAACATAAGAGATATTTAAGAAGTAAGGTGAAGCATCTCAACTCAATTGGACGCGTCGTTGGACGATACCTCGTCTGCGGAAGACATACAGATTAAGGAATCATGGGATACTCTAAGGAATGACTTGGAACCGCAGTTTGAGAAGTTAAAGTGAAGTGTGGACTATGTAATAATTCTGAGAACAGAGTTAAGGAATTGCAGTACCAAACCTAGAGACTCGAAATGAGGAATTATCGGTCGGTTTCGAAACCTCTAGACTCCCAGCAAAGATAGAGTGTTGAAGAATCGAACTGCAGTCGGATGAGATTTTAAATGCCCAAACGATTAAGAGAATTAACTATGGACTAAGCGAATCATCTGGACGAATAAAACTAACCACTCAAGTGTGGTCATTGAGCGTGAATCGCAGGTAAGTTTAACCTCATCAGATTAGCCGCACCTCCCGAACCATAAATGCCGGATTTGTGAATTGAGGAGAGAAGATGGTATGCAACCTAAGGACTACGATGGATGAATAAGTGCTAATAATAAGACCTGTTGCGTGTTGAAGTGTGAATCATATATTCAGATGTGTCCTATTAGTAAGAAGATTGGAAACAAGCTAAGCTTAACTGGAATTTTACCCAATGAAAGGTGGATATTGAATACTAAGTTGTTGGAATATAGTGAACTGATGGACGAACAAAATCGAATTTCCTGGATTGGATGAAGAAGGCAAGTTCTAGATAACACATGATTAAGGTAGATTAGTAATTTGAGAAATAGTCGGAATTTTAGCCGAGTTTTATTTAGAGACTTTATTAACAGAAAGATCGGCGCTAGTATGTAAGTTAATGTTGTATTAATGTAAGAAGTTCTATGTTCAATTGATGGATTTCCTTATACCATTATTCTGGAAAGCCGGAAGTGATCACCTTATATTAGTATGTTTTCAAAGGTGGTAGAATGTGCAGACTTTAGGGTTGTTCAAACTATATGAAGAATCATTCGGCTAATAAGATCAAGATTGAATTGAGAATACAATAACAAGCTACTGGAGGAATCCAATAAATAATGATAAGTGCAGAAGTTTAAGATCGATTAATCGGGTGCTCGAAGAGACGTAACCTATGTTTGGGCGTACAAGAGAACCGGTAAGAGTTTGAATCTATTCCAAGACGGATTGTTCCGGAGAAACTCGAGGGGTAACCTAAGAGATGTGGTATGACAATAGAGACCGAAGTTGTCTCGGAAAAGAGTATAAGTATGAATTCCTTGCGGATAAAGTTAGAACGATTAGTAATGGGATTCAAATCCTCAATGGATTCAGTGTATGAAAGATGTGAACCTTCCGAAACCATAAGTCGTTTTAGTAGTTGTCACAAGTGTTTGTGTGTGAACTTAAGTTGCCTCAGGCATGCTTTCAATCTGGTTTCTGCAATGTTTAATGACTATATATATGATGTGTTGACCAAGAGCTGGTTACAAAAATTCAGAATATGGAGAGTAAAGTTAGAACCAGAGTATAAGCCGTTTGACAGGAGCATTGTTAGGCTCGTAGCAGTTGCTGAAAACCGTTTACAGGTTTTGGCGTATTATCGTGAAAGTAAGTATATGGTTTAAGTCCGAAAGGAAACACAAGTCAGGTGATGACCAATCCGTAAGCTAAGCAGATGATTTAAGCCGCAAGAGAAACAGTAACGTCAAGGGGTTTGTTACGGTAATTACAAAGTGACAAAGTAAAAGGATTGGTCGATGAAATTTTATGTGACAATAGTGGTGTATTGCTCCAATTCTAACTCGAGCTGTTAAGAACCAGAGTGGCGCAACGGAGTAGTAATCTAAGAATGAATTAATGAACAATACTAAGCTGAAGCTTAGGGAATGAGAAGGTGTTAAGTGCTTAATTCTTATTATACGAAATAGCAGTAAGTATAGACGACTTGAACATATCACAAGTTCTAAAGGAAAATTATGGAAGTTAAGTTGAGGGATACTTCAAACCTTGAGACCCATCAGAAAAGGAATATTGAAATAGTTTAAGAATATATGGTAAGGAAATTAGAAGGATGTGTTTCTAGCACAATAAGTACAAAACCAAGAAGTCACCGCTAATACGGCAATTTAGCTATTTTAGCTCAGTAACTTCAAGTATACTTGAAGAATAAGTTTAGTCAAGGAGAATTACGCATGAGCCAACACGGTACAGGTTGCGCTTGCAAGATAAAATATTTGAATTTGAGGCCTTGATCAGAAACGACAATGCAGTGGTGAATGAGTTTAATTTCACGTTGTACCCATGTCATGTCAACATATCTTAGCTAAAGAGTTCGGAAAGTTTTGAACTTAATGTTCACCAGTAAGAGAAGGAGAACTTTTATGTAGACTAAAAGTCACTCGTAGTCCACAGTAAAGGGCTACGTAATTTCAGGTATGACTAAAGGATTAAAGACTAAGAGTGCTAGTTTTGGTAGCAATCAAGTAGAGTTTTCTATTGAAAACAAGGATCTTGAACTCGACGTCCAGAATGAGAAATAAGTTTGTGATGCCGATAGAATGTAACAATATATTTACGGGTTGTTGTATACTCAAGAAATAAACACGATTAACATTAGCGGGGCAAACCTGGCAAGCCAGTCGAAAGGCAAATCCCGGATGTTACAAAATGAGTTAAGGGTAAGAAAAGATTTCCAAATGATGTGGTAGTGCATCAAATAGGTAAAGATCAAGAATGATGTCCCATTAGTCGGACAAAGATGATATGACGTGTAGTGTACCCATTAGTAGTGTACACGTACTCGAGTATGTATGTAAACTATGTGTTATGAATTATACTATATAATGTTATGTGAGATGGCTTATACCACTCATCACTTGGGCTAAACTCCTATGAGTTTTGGATTTATCGGTATAGAAATATTTACTCTACGGCTAGAACATAAGAATAAGTTGTGACATAAATGATGGAAGATCATCAAACTCCAAGTAATCAAGAATGATTTCTAAGTTATTAAGATAAGTGACGTCGTAGACCAATTGGAGCGGAACAGGAATAATCTGTAAAATTCCGCGAGCTCTTGAGAATTCCGTAGTGGAAGTAGTTGCAGTAGACTCTACTTCCGTTTGAGAATACTCAATACCAGATGTTTTTCAGTGCAAGGATAACTCTATACAAAGAATGGTACGAATTGTAATGTAATAGATCTCTCAAGGGTAGGAATATTTGAGGGAGATAAAATTGACCCAACGACTTCAGGAAAAGATTGAGCGGTCAATGAAGGAAAACTTATAGAATTCAGTAAGGGAATCCAAGATTTAACAATTTTAAATTGGATTTGCAAGAAGTATGTCGAACAGGAGACATAGTCAAGTAAGATCGATGTGTTGGTTCAGACAACCACACCTCATACCAGGTAAGAAATTATGTAATTTGCATCATGTCTTTCGATTAGAAAAGTGATTGTCGATTATTTTGACTTACAGAGGGAAACCATGGCTAGGGAATAGTTTTAATCAGTCAAGTTTAATTGAGACGCATGAATGATTTACATATCAGATCCCCAGAGTAGTTACGGAATCCCAATAACCAAATTGAATTGGTGTATTGGCTAGTAGAGAAAGAAGTAGAAAGGATCTATCCTTTCAGGATCTCAGAAGAATTCTAAATTTCGAGGACGAAATTTCTTTAAGGGGGGTAGATTGTAATATCCCGCTTCAGACCCAAGTAATTATCAGTGGTAAGACGACGTATCAGAGAAACTTTAACGAAGGGCAATTCGGTAATTACCACTCATGGGATTTTATATATGGCAAAAGCCATTATTTCTTCATTCTTCATCCTTCTTTCTCTCTCTAACATCATCCTCTCCCTTCTCTCTACTCTTCTCTCACGCCCCCATCTCCTCTCACCATTCTCACTCAATTCTCAACCAATCAACATGCAAAAGTGAAATTATGGCCCTTAGAGCAAGCTGTTCAACGCTCAAGTACAAATTCTTCCTTTCCCTCGTCTACTTGGCCGAACTCTCCCTCTTTACCCTAACCCTAATTTCTTTCAATGTCATCAATTCAGGCTTATATGCTAAGATTTCACCTCCCATCATCAAATTGGACTTTTGGGAAGCTTTAATTTGGAGTGGGTACAAGAACTTGAGTTGGAGTAAGAGTTTTGGCTTGGAATTGAGAAAATCTTGAAGTCTCACCATTTCATCAATTCCTCATGTCTTTCTAGCAATTGAGGTCAGCTCCCTAGGGTTTTAGAACCCACTTGAGTAAGATTAAGTGTGTAATTTTATCTTGAGCTATGTTTAGAACTTTAGTGCCCTAATCCCTTTAGCTTGTCAATTCCTTGTTCAATCACATTTTAATCGATCAATTTATAGTTGTAAATCATTCCTTATGCTGTTATGATGCCTCGGTATGCTTAGATATGTCAAAAATGGTGGAAAATCACGTTTTGAAGTATTTCTGGGCTGTCAATTTCGCCCGGCGAGCTCGGGGCGAGATTACAGCGATTTTCAGCAATTTTTCCCTGTCTCATTTCGCCCGGCGAAAAGGAGCTCGCCCAGCGAAGTCAGACAGACCTTCCATGGCTGTTCTGCTTCGTTCAGTGAGTTGTGTACGCGTCAGGCGAGACATTTGTGTTGTTCTAGTTCTTACTTAGACTTTTTCACCTCTCAATTGTTGACATGAGCAACAAATTACATATATTTTAGTCCCTAAGTCAAGAGTAGATAATTTAATGTAGAGTTTTTTTTAATAATAATTTAATGTAGAGTTATAAGCCCAAATTATTGTTTAGTCTCCTAATTTGATGTCATTCAAAATCTGAAATATTGATTTATGCATGTTTGTAGAAGTCAAAAAATTTTTTTTGAGCAAAAGTCAAAATTTTTTTAAGTCAAATTTTTATACTTGTAATTATGGTAATATTTTAATTGTTATTTTCTTACATTATCTTTAAATGTATATGTGATAAAACTTGCTTATATATACACAAAAAAATTGCTTGTAATTATGCGTTATGATGTGATTCATCTTTTTCTTTTCACGAGCTATACTTTTAGGGTCCGTTTGGTGCTCATGATAGGAAAACATGATATGATAAAACTATCATATTCTAGTTTAATTTGTTGTTTGATGCGTTAATAGGAAAAGATAACTTAAACCCATTTCTAATCCTATCATACTCACCCTTTGTTATTTTTATCCTTATTAGTTTTTGGTGGGTTAGAATTATCCTATCATGATTAACACTAAAATTATTATTTTACCCTCTCTCTCAATTCATCGTTCATGTTCTCTATGCTCTTCATCCATCGACCTCTACCTCTTCCTCCATAACTCTTCAACTTCATCTCTTCTATTTGTTACAGATCTGACCCCAATTTCCCCCTACAATCATTTTTTTCTCAATCTGCTTAATTGTTTGTTTGTTTCTTTATTGATTGTCTATTTTGTATTCAAGTTTAAATTTGAAAAGAGATGAAACATAGAGTTTTGAAATTTCGTATCATTTTCAACAGCGACAACAATTAGTTTGGTTAAGAGCTTGAATTGTAATTGTAAATTTTTTATAGGTTGCTGTTGGTGTATGAATTTTTTTACTAGTTGAAGTTACACAAAAGGTTTTGATAGAACTTTGTAATTGAAGAAAGAAGAAGACATGAAATCATTTTTTTTAATTGAAGAAGTCATAATTTTTTTTAATTGAACTTTAAGAATGAAGATTATGACAACCCTAAAAAAAAGGAAGAAGACGATTGACAATAATAGCTTTGTATCTAATTAATAATAGTTTAATTATAATTAATTACAAGGTTAATTATGTCATTTGAATATGATATTATGTTTGTTTATATGTGTGCAACAAACATGCGATAAGATAAATGTTTATCATGTCCATATCATTTTCTATCCTTATCCAGTTTCATATCCTATCTTATCTCTATCATATCATGTGCATCAAACGAGCTCTTAATACATATTTATTATATTTATTAAATTATACCTTTATTTAAGTTATTTTGATGACATCTCATCATTATTTTGCCAAGTAGCATTTGCTCCACATTCTTAATTTTTCCAAGACACTCTCTATATTGCATATTGCTACTACTCTCATATCCTTCTTGTGTGTCAACCTCCTCATTCTTTGTAAAATTTGAGTTATTCACATCTTCCACACTTAACTACACTTTAAAATTTTTGTATTTATTCCTCTTTATGTGGCCATAGTTTCATAACAGTCTATTTAGTTTATTTGATTCGTTAACCTAATATCTCTTTATATTAGAAACATATGTTATTCTCATTGATAAATGTCTACTGTTTTATAATAAAGTAAATGACCATTATTATTTCCCAAATCCCATACGTTTCCGTTTTAATATTCATTATATAATTCTATTTTTATTTTGTTTTGTTTCCAAATTCTTCCATTATCTCGCCAAAAAAAAATATCTTCTATCATAGAAGATATTATAAAGTGAATGATATTAACATGAAATAAGATGTGTATACGTTAATTAGATTTAGTAGTCTGCCTTCGTCGCTGTCATAGCACACATTCTTGGAATTATATTTTGGAAAATGTTAATTTGTGTCCTAAGGAAACAAGATAAAGATCTAAAAAATAATTAAAAAATAAATATTACATTGAAAAGATAAGTTTTTAAACTTTTAATACTATAAATAAATGCATAATTTTCAAAATTAAATTTTTACATTTAATTTCGTATCTTGTGCCCTTAAGACACAAGTTAACAAAACTCTTAAATTTTAATGCATATGACTAAAACAAACAAGAGGGAGCTTTCATTTCCCTTTCATGTTTTGCATTTTTAGTCACGTACACCTGGCTTTTCTCATAAATGTTGGGGGGTGGGGGATGATGGGCCTGACTAATTAATGCACACCAATATGTGAATATGAGTGACCGAGTGAGCACACACAAAAAAAAAAAAGTCTTACCACACATTCAACGCTTCAAAGTATAGTTGGATTGACCACAAAGTGCAACAATTTTCTTTTTCTTTTCTAACTACCAATCTTTGATGTTTTTGTTGTAATAGTTAGGTGATGAATTGGTGAAATTCCGTTAAGAATAGCAGTTTGGATTGGACAGCAAGGGCTTACTCGTGCCTAACATTTTAACAATATCAATCTATTAGCTTAACGGTAATGTGTTGTGTTTTAAGTTTACTAAATTTATTTTTAGAAATAACATTCCTTAAAATATAAGGATGAGAGTTTTATTCATAGGTATTTAGAAAAATGATCTTTTATTCATAGGTATTCACGAGAACTTTATTCCCCATGTTGCCATGTATGTCAACATCAAGCGAGGACAATAACATTTTGTTTTGTTTTCGAAAAATGTGTCTGTTAGATAGAGTGTTAGAATTTGGATTACGTAGTTATTATTTTTCAGCATCACTAACTCTTTATATATACTCCTAAGTAGTAAGAAGAGCTCCTAATTGGAAAGCAGATACACAAGAGAGGACAAGGTTGAAAATGGCAGGTGGGGGGTTTGCCATTGATGCACCTTCCAATGGCTTCGATGGAAAGATAACACTCTCAGTTATCATTACTTGTATCGTTGCTGCATCTAGTGGACTCATTTTTGGATATGACATTGGGATTTCAGGTTTTCTTCCTTTTTATTTTTTCATTATAAAGTATCTTGTATTCTGCTACATCAACAGTATAGTAGAATAACGTTATTCATATAATTTTTAATCATAAATTCCCAGTTAACTTTGCCCTGAACATCGATCTTTGCCCAAAAATGAAAGAAAATGTTTTAAACAATCTTTTGAAAATCGACTCACCAAAGTCACTGACCAGTAGATCACTAGTTGAATCACATGGTTAAATTGAATGATTTGATCATATAACTCGACAATTAAACTGGACTCAGCAAGGTGTTTGTTTCTGTAGAAAATTCTAAAAAAAAAACTTATACCTATAAAATGTCAAAATCATCAGAGAAATTAATTAAGCACAAGCTCAATCTTCAAATTTAAAACTATTAGTAGTACAAATCTAAATAGGTTTTGGACAAAGTCTAATTGCATTTTAATCATGATGCTATACATTATTTTTACATTGAGAAATACTTAATGGTACGAGACAAAATTCGACGATAGACATGGCAATCATCTTCACCGTTTACCAAACTATCCCATTCACCACATGGCTTTTATTCCGCAAAAACCGACTTTGATAATTTCCAAATTCACACCATATAATTTTTCGTCATTCGTGGATGGTAAATATTGTCGTACTACATAGCAGCGCTCTTTTACATTTTATCTTCAAAATGTACTTGGAGAAGAACCAAAGTCATAAAGCTCGCCCTTTTTACTAATGAAAAATGTTATCAAATTCAGGAGGTGTTACAACAATGGTGCCATTTCTCAAAAAATTCTTCCCAGACATTCTTAGAAAGGCAGCTGGTACTGAAGTAAACATGTACTGTGTGTATGACAGTCAAATGTTGACATTGTTTACGTCTTCTCTGTATCTGGCTGGGTTAGTGTCAACTCTTGTCGCTAGCAAAGTCACTGCAGCTATCGGTCGAAGAAACACCATCATGTTAGGTGGTGCCATCTTTCTTGCTGGTGCTGCTATTAATGGAGGTTCTGAAAATATTGCTATGCTCATCCTTGGTCGCATTCTTCTTGGTTTTGGGGTCGGTTTCACTAGTCAAGTAAGTGAACATATACAATTATACACATTTATTAATAGTAGTCCAACATCGTCAATAATAAAATTTTCTATTATAAATAAGCAATGAGACCATTTCCCCCTTTTTTAATTTAACTTTTAGCCACAATTTTAAGTAGCAATGTTGCCGCGATTCTTGTTCTTAAAGAGAATTGTGATCAAATATAGTTGTATTGGGTCACAGGGACATAAAAATCATAATGTTGTGGTCCAAATTTTGATAGTATCCTTTATTTAAAATTTTGCTACTAAATTTGCTTGATAATTGTATTACATGATGCAATTGGAAAAGGCGACTCCACTGTACCTTTCTGAAATCGCTCCACCAAAATGGCGAGGCGCTTTCAGCACAGGCTTCCAATTCTTCTTAGGAGTTGGCGTGGTTGCTGCAGGTTGCATAAATTACGCGACCGCCAAGCACACATGGGGCTGGCGACTCTCTCTTGGACTAGCAGTGGTGCCTGCAGCCGTGATGACAATTGGTGCCTTCCTCATATCCGACACACCCAACAGCTTGGTTGAACGTGGCAAGATAGACCAAGCCAGGAAAGCATTGCACAAAATCAGAGGATCCTCCATCGATGTTGAGCCCGAGTTAGAAGAACTCATTAAGTGGACAGAAGTTTCGAAATCAGTGCAAGAAGAGCCATTTATGACCATATTTGAGAGACATTATCGACCTCACTTAATCATGGCATTTGCAATCCCGTTTTTTCAACAGTTTACAGGGATCAACATCGTCGCTTTCTATTCACCAAACCTCTTTCAATCTGTGGGTTTAGGAAACAACGGTGCTTTACTTTCTGCCGTTATTCTTGGACTCGTCAACCTTGCTTCTATCCTAGTCTCAACTGCATTTGTTGATCGGTTTGGTCGAAGATTCTTGTTCATTACGGGTGGCATTCTAATGCTTGTCTGTCTGGTAAGCAAATTAAGCAACCATATGTGTATAATATTATTTATATTTATTTATTATTCTAGTATTTTCATATTCAACTATTAAAAAAATTAAATAACAACAGAAAGATTGCAGTACTAATGCTTTTTCCGTCTCTAAATTTTCGTCCTTATTTTAATTTCTCCGTCTAGTTGTTATATTTATGGTATTGGTACTAATAATTATAATTTGTGTTGACACTTTGAAAGATTGCGGTGTCTGCTTTGCTAGCTTTGGCGACTGGTGTTCATGGTACAAAGGACATGTCAAAGGGCAATGCAACATTAGTATTGGTTTTACTATGTTTCTATGCCGCAGGTTTTGGTTGGTCTTGGGGTCCACTCACCTGGCTAATTCCAAGTGAAATTTTCCCCTTAAAAATCAGAACAACTGGACAAAGTATAGCAGTTGGTGTACAATTCATAATCTTGTTTGTGTTATCACAAACATTCTTGACAATGCTATGCCACTTCAAGTTTGGTGCTTTCTTGTTCTATGCATTTTGGGTTGCAATGATGACTCTATTTATTATTTTCTTTTTACCTGAGACCAAAGGAATTGCTTTAGAGTCAATGTACATTATATGGGGCAAACATTGGTATTGGCGGCGGTTTGTTAAAGGAGAAGTTGACAAGGACAATCTTCCATGAAGTAAATAGTAGTCTTACTTAATAATCTATGTAAAGTTTAATTGATGATAGGTGTTGGCTCTGCTACCCTTCTCATAGCTATCAAAATAATAGCTTGAAAGATCATATTAATGTGTATTATATAAGTTTATGTAATGCCTATTTTAGTTGGAGTTCTAGTTGATGCTTATGGCTTTTAAAGTTTATGATAGAAACTTAGGTTTAATCATTTGTATTGAAAAATGCATGCAGGGTTTGTTCTGTTCTGGTGGAGGCTGTTAATTTGAACAAATGCTTGGTCAAAAGCTTCTATACATATTGAGAACTTATAAGAGCTTATGTAAATAAGTCAAATATAATTTGGCCTTTTAGAATTTGATATTTTGAAGTATGTTTTTGAGCTGACTGTATTTCTGTAACAATCACTAGGTATGTAGCCAAACTCTATTTTGGCTTATCTTTAGCCTATATTGTGCATAAGACCAGTCTCTTGTATTTAATCAATACAATATTTTGTTAAAAAAATTAGACTTAAAATGTAATTTTAGTCTCTCATGAGTGTCCCCGAGACACTCTTCAAGCATTCTAAAATAAACAATTATTCTTTAAAAAAGTCAAATGTTTCGATTTCTAATGCATTGAATACACATATTTTTATAAAGGGAAATGTTAACGATGCCCCGGGACACTCTTTAAGACCCTTTAATAGTAAATTTTTATGAAAATCTGTGTAATTAGTACATTGAAATTTGTAAGATTTGACTTTTTTAAGGAATACTTTCTAAATTTGGGTGTTTAAAGAGTGCCCCGGAGACACTCGTTAATATGACCATTTTATAAATACTTCCACTTTTTATTCTTAAAGAGTGTCCGAGGACACTCGTTAACATTTCCATTAAAGATTTAGTCTCCATGACTCTTAGGTGGCATTTGTCATGGGACACTTGAATCCTTTCCCACCATGGGAAAGGTGATTTTTGACCTTAGATATAATAATAAAAAATTTCAATGGTTGTGATCTTTTACTTGTTACCCTTTTGCAACTTTTTGGTTTTTCATTTGAAACAAAAATTGGGACCCCATAACCATAATGTTAAATGACTGGAAGAACTTTTCTATCTTTTTCAAACGACCGGATTCTGTTCTATCAACATGAGGAATGATCTTCTCGTCTGTCACCACCATAGACTGTCTGCATCATATATTTTTCCTTTCTCTTTTACACTCTTATATTTTTGTTTATATCTGGAATTTTTTTCTTTTCTTGATCTGGAAACAATTGGTCGGATTTTCTCGCTCACGCGCGCCCCTATTATAAGAGTGACTTAGAGGTTGAATTTTTTCACGATTTTTTGCAGGCATGTTTAGGACATAAAAACAACATCGCCCACAAAAAACGAGAATTTTCCGACAAGAGACGGATTAAATATGAATTTTTTACGCGCCAAAAACGCAAGAACGCGAAACAACAAAACATGCACCTAGAAAACGAACTTTGAGCTGGTTTTTTGCAGATATAGAGGTGTCTGCAAAAAACCAGCTCAAAGTTCGTTTTCTAGGTGCATGTTTTGTTGTTTCGCGTTCTTGAGTTTTTGGCGCGTAAAAAATTCATATTTAATCCGTCCCTTGTCAGAAAATTCTCGTTTTTTGTGGGCGATGTTGTTTTTATGTCCTAAACATGCCTGCAAAAAATCGTGAAAAAATTCAACTTCTAAGTCACTCTTATAATACGAAATATGAATTTTGTACGCGCCAAAAACTCAAGAACGCGAAACAACAAAACATGCACCTAAAAAACAAATTTTGAGCTGGTTTTTTGCAGATCCTCTCTATGTATTTTTATAGAGGTGTCTGCAAAAAACCAGCTCAAAATTCATTTTGTAGGTGCATATTTTGTTGTTTCGCGTTCTTGAGTTTTTGGCGCGTAAAAAATTCATATTTAATTCGTCCCTTGTCGGAAAATTCTCGTTTTTTGTGGGCGATGTTGTTTTTATGTCCTAAACATGCCTGCAAAAAATCGTGAAAAAATTTAACTTCTAAGTCACTCTTATAATACGAGCGCGCGTGCACGCGGATGCGCGCGAGCGAGAAAATCCAATCAATTATTTCCAGATCAAGAAAAGAAAAAAAATTCCAGATCTAAACAAAAATATAAGAGTGTAAAAGAGAAAAGAAAAAAATATGGTGTAGGCAGTCTATGATAAAAATCGTGTATTCCAGATCTAAACAAAAATATAAGAGTGTAAAAGAGAAAGGAAAAAAATTTGGTGTAGACAGTCCATGATAAAAATCGTGTTCATCAACAATCTAACCCTTAGAAAAGTCTTTCCTATTATAGTTTGTTTGTCCATTCCAACATACCAAACAAAAGCTTCAACCGGTTCTACTGCCACCTGTGGGTTAAAACACAACTTTTCCATGGTGGGAAAGCTTTCAAGTGTCCCATGGTAAATGCCACCTGATTCTTAATGAGTTTTTGGTCCCATATTTCACAATTTTTAGAATTTCGGATCCAACACCAACTTTTGAGGGTTTTATTTGCTTATGTGGCATCATCATTAATGACATAGCAATGAAGTGCATGTCAAACATTATAGCACATCATTGCGATGTCAAAAATAAACAAGCAACTTCATTAATGATGTTGCAACATCATCAAAAAAGAACTTACAAAATTGGGTGGTGGTCCAAAATTCTAAAAATTATGAAGTATAAGAATAAAAATTTGAATTTAATAATTGTTAACGAGTTCCTTCAAAAAAAATTGTTAATGAGCATAAAAGTGCATTTAAGTTAAAAAAATATATTTGCATAAAAAATAGTCTAGTTGTTAGAAATTTATCTCATAGGATAAGTAAATAGAGTATCCATAATTTGAACCACGAATCTTATATATATATAGTGCAATGTCTTTATCAACTGAGTTAAACTCACGATACAATCAAATCAAAATTTATTAACCATGTTTCATATCAAAAAAGTACTCAGGTCAGACGCTACTTTTTTTTTTTTATAAATAAAATGGCAATTAAAATCACCATTTTTTTTTGTGAATTGGTCAAAAAGAAGGCCATAGCTCCTTCTCCACTAGGTATAAAATGACGATTAAGGATTCCGCCATTTTTTTCTCTATTTTCTATCTCAATTACTCTAGTTTTGAAGATTTTCGAAGTGGATATTAAATAATTGAACCTACCAAATATCGATATTATTGAATTTATATTCCCAAAACTTTAATAATGGAAGAATAGAGAACATAAATAGAGAAATGTTGACGAGTGTCTCCAGGACACTCTTTGAAGGCTTTAAATGATATTTTTTTATGAAAATTTGTGTAAGCAATGTATTGTAAATTGAAATATTTGACTTTTTTCAAGAATAATTTCTTATTTTAGAATCTTTAAAGAGTACCCTAAAAACATCCGTTAGCAAGACCCATATTAAAAAATAGAGAGGATCATGACGAAAATTTAATATAGCCATCATAAAAATTGTTATATGATATGTATAAAATGGAGGTTCAATTTTTGTAAAAAAATGGCGAATAAGGGCACGAGATTGTTTCCCCACGAGCCAAACCTCTCGCCTCTCTCTAAAAGCAGAACCCGTCACTGCCTTAATTTTGTTCCTCCTCCATCCAAACAGTCTTCATCATGTAGTCCTTAGATGGTGGTGGTGCGATGGTCAGTGCTAGCCACCTGCACCACCCTACCCAGATCTATTAGAGGTGTTGTTTTTGCGACGGTAGACTCTGGGGTTGTTAAAGATCGAGGTATTGTCTTGGGTGCTTCGCTCAGGTTTCACTCTCTATCTCGCCGTCGTCTCTGTTGTGGGTGATTCCAAGGAGGTGACAGTTGGACTCTATGGTCGCCGTCGTTGATGGCTCTATTTCAAGATTCAGTGGCCGATGATTGCGGATCTGAGTTAATTCAATGCCTCTATCACGGTGGTGGTGGTGGTGGTGGTGGTTTGATGATAACGCTTATGGGAAAAAAACATGGACTTAGATCTTGATCTGAGATTCGAGTCTGATTCTTTCAAATACTTTCAATGGTTTGTCTGGAAGGTGTTGTGATCATCTTCCTACTTTGGCTTCTGATTTTATCCCGAATTTGTTGAGATATGCATGATTCAAAGTTTATTTTGCATCCACCGTGCCGAAGAAATCGAGGAAGATCTGCAAGACCTTCAAAGTTTACGGTTATGAAGGTCCAAGTTTCGGCTTGCTAATGGAGTTGGTTCGATGAATTATTTGGCTCGAAAGGGAGGTTATGACTTGCTGCTGTTTGTAGGGAGTTGATAGATCTTGGATCACTTTTGTGTAGGCAGACGATTCATACGTCAGTTTGGATTTTCCATTCACCATGTTTGCTTTGAATGTGGGGCTCGAAAGGGTTCTTTAGCTTGCTGTCATTGGTTACAGGGAGTTGATGGTACATGGACCCCAGTTCCGTGTTGACGGACGGTCCAATCACCGCATTGAAGACCTTTGATTAGTATTAGGATTAATTAGAGGTTGAACCACTAGCAGTGGCGGAACCATTTTTTTTTGTGGAGGGGCCATATTTTTAAAATATAAATATATATTGTGACAAAAATAATTACAATTAAAGTAGTAGTCAAGTGGTTCCATTGTTTTTAAGTTGCTCCCCTAACTATGGTTCCGCCTGACACCCCCCTGCACTCCCCTGGCTCCGCCTCTAACCACTAGTGTTGTTTTAATTTAGTATTTACCCATCTGGAGTCGACCAACACTTTCGTGTGGATTTATTGGGTTAGGTTTATGTGTCCCACAATCTTTTTTTCTTATGTATTTTTTTAATAATATATATAAGCACAAATGATTAGAGTCTAGTTGGACCACCATCTATTATCTTTAATATCATTGTGATCTTAATTTATAAAAAAAAAATGACGAATAAAATTTTAAAAATTAAATGGCACTCTTTTACCGATTCTTTTCAATAAATCAAACATAATTGAAGCTTATTATTATTTTGTTTGAAAGAAGAATTGATGCTTATTTTGTTGACAGATAAAAAAATAAAAAGAAAGCAGATAGTGATGGCAAGGATTGAATCCTCTACAGTTATGGCAAGACGTTGTTCTAGTATAAGTAATTTGAATCATCTGAACTTAAGTCGACGGTTGAGATTTTTCATTGTATGAAACTGAGATTAGAATCTGAATCGTTTGATCTGAAATCAACGACTTTGATCCATTATATCGTAAAACTGTGGAATTTCCACTACGTGAAATTTAGGTCTGTGATAACCGCTTGTTATAGGATAGGATGACATGAATCGGATAAGAAACCAAATTCTGTGCGGTCATGTTATAGGATAGGATGACATGAATCGTAGGAATTCTGATCCGAATGGATAGGAAGCTGAAAGTTTCGGAGATTTTTCATCTAATTTTATGTTAAAAATAAAAACGTCAGAGCCCCTGCTCTAGTAAACAAACGGTTGCTACAGATTTGAATTCTAATTTTTAGGTTTTAATATTTCGGATGCATAAGTGCTGATATTAATTTAGTAAAAAAAAGTGTTGAAATTAATAATTTGAATTGGCATCAGCTTTTTATTTTATGAACCTTGAATTGGTACGATGGTATCATAATCACGGAAACGACAAAACTCTTCTCAAATATTTTAATACTACGAGATTTTCAAATTAAAGGAGAATTAAGGAGAGTCGAATTAATTGTCTAAATTTCATTTGAATTCGTTTGATAAGCCATAAATTTGAACTTATGGTTTATAGTTTTTAATGGAGGCGAAGCATTTTAATGTTAATCTTTAAGAACAAGGGGATATACAAAATTGTGTAAATCACGGGGGGTTAAAATTATGAGTTATATCATGAAGTTATGAGAACTAATGATTGTATGGAGACTAAGAAAAGAGATTAAGTTGGTGAAAACCAATTCGGTTTTATGATTGGGAGGTCAACAATGGAAGCAATATACTTACTACGATGTGTGACGGAGGGATACCGAATGGATCAAAAGGACTTGAACTTAGTTTTTATTGATGTGGAAAAGGCATATGATAGAGTGCCAAGAGAGATTTCGTAGAAAACTCTAGAGAAGAAAGGTGTTAGGGTGACCTGTATTAAAACTATCAAGGATATCCTTGAGGGGGTCTCACTAGTATGAGGACACAATACGGAAACACCAGAGATTGTTCCATAACAATAGGGTTGCACTAAGGTTCAACACTAAACGCTTATCTTTTCACCATAGTTTTAGATGTACTTATGAAACACATCCAAGAGCGAGCACCAAGATGTATGTTTTTTTTTTTTTGCAGATGATATAGTCCTTCTTGGAGAGTCGAAGGAAGAATTAAATGAGAGGTTGGAGACCTGGAGACAAGCCTTAGAAGTGCATGACTTTTGATTGAATAGAAGCAAGACAGAGTATATGGAATGTAATTTTAGCAAGATGTGAAGCATAATGTAGAGGTGAAAGTTGGAGATCATATCATACCACAAGTTACATGATTTAAATATCTTAAGTCTATAATACAAAATGATGAAGAAATTTAAGGAGATGTAAACTATCAAATCCAAGTTGGATGGATGAAATTGATGAGTGCATCAGGTGTTTTATGTGGTGCGAAAGTATGCTTAAGTTGAAGGTAAAGTTTTATCGGACAACGGTAAGACCGACAATGTTGTACGGGACATAGTATTGGGTCGTAAAGAACCAACACGAACACAAAGTAATCTTAGTAGAGATGGAGATTGTGTTGGATGTGTGGTAAGACTAGATGTGATAGAATTAGAAATGATGACATTAGAGAGAGAGAGAGAGAGAGAGAGAGAGAGAGAGATAGAGAGAGAAGGACACCTGTCGTAAAAAAGATGGTAGAAACCAGACTTAGGTGGTTGGGGTATGTAGAGAGAAGACTTGTGGATTCTCTAGTAAGGAGAATAAATTAGATGAAGGGGAGTCAAATAACTAGAGGTAGTGGTAGACCTAGAAAAACTATACGAGAAACTATTATGAAGGATTTATAGATAAATGAGTTGGAAAAAGACATGGTTTTTGATATATCACCGTACCGACGTTTGATTCATGTAGCCGACCTCACTTAGTGGGATAAAGCTTTGTTGTTGTTGTTGTTGTTGTTGTTGTTGTTGTTGTTGTTGTTGTTGTTGTTGTTGTTGTTTTATAGCTTTTAGCTTGTATGCTCGTATGATAAAAAAAAACATTTGGTAACTGTTATTTTTACACTAATTTATAGATTATTTTATGAGTTTATAACGGTTTATGATAAACTAATTCAAATAGCTTATAGTTTAAAACTTAAAGCTTATAATTTCTTCTTAATTTTTCCTCTGCAATCTTAATTGACAAAAATAAATATTAATTAAATGCATATTTTTTTTATTTCATTTTATAAGCTACTTCAACCGTTAATTTTACCAAACACTACAAATTCAATCAGCTAACTTATTCACAATTAGATATAAGCTAGCTTATATCTAAACCAACAAACTTTACATTCAACTTCCATCTTTTTACCAAGATTGCCTTCATAGCATTACCATTGATCATGACACCGAGGATAGACTCATTTGGAGTGCTTTTCCTAATGGCCAATACTCAGCTAGTTATGGATATATGTGGTTAGATCGGAATCTAACTCAAGAAGTAGAGCCAGTTATTTGTTGAAGTTGGATCTATAGGCTACCGGTTACTAAAAATCTAAGACATTTTTGCTAGCTGGTGATGCATGCTAGCCTCCCCACCAATGCCTTTCGTGGTTCAAGACATCTTACCTATGATACTTCTTGTCATAGATGTGGTGCATCTGTTAAGAGTGATATGCATACTCTTCGTGAATGTCCTAGGGTAAAGAATATTTAGATGCACCTTATTCCTACTTATCCTAGTGGCTTCTACATACAAGATTGTCAGATTTGGTTCAAACATCATGATGTTAGGGAGACGAGTACTAGGTTCATAGTAGCCTGTTATGAAATTTGGAGGAATAGAAATGAAGAGATTTTTCAAAATGTTAGGAAAGCTACTTGTGCATCATTTAATAACAATATCTATCATTCTTCCATGGTTCATGCTCTTGGCCCCAACAAATAAATGCCATGTGACCCGTCAAGTTCGTTGGAATCCTCCACCGGAAGACTTTATTAAAATCAATGTGGACAGATCTTCTTTTGGTAATCCTGGTAATGCAGGTCTTTTGAGAAATGATAGGGGGAATTGGATTCATGGTTTTTATGGATCTTGTGGCAGAGCCACTAATTTGTTGGCTGAACTTTTAGCTATTTGGAAGGGTCCTCAGTTGACATGGGATCTTGGTTATAAGTTTATGATCATGAAATCTGACTCTCAGGCAGCTTTGGGTCTTATTGTTGATACTAAACAAAATGATTTTCATCCCCAAGCAACTTTGCTTTCTCTCATTAGGAAGTTTTCTTCTCTTCCATGGGTGGTCTCATTTAGTCATACTTTAAGAGAAGGGTACGAATGTGATGACTGGTTAACTAAATGGTGCAACTAATACCGACTCCTTGTAGACGTGGACTTCTCCTCCTCCTCCTCAATTAGATATCATCCTGCTTGCGGATACCTCTGGGGTATTAAGGTAGTTTATTTTTCTTGTCTTTTAATTTCCTCTTGATAAAAAAAAGATATAAGCTAACATCCGCTATAAGCTTATCCTCTGTAAACTAGTTTATCAACTATCCACTATTTTTTTTACCAAATAGAACCTCAGTATTTCCGTTTTACTTTTGTTGAATATACTCTATATATCATATAAATTATTTTATACAAATTAAAGCAAAACTAAAAAAGAAAAGAAAAAGAAGAGACAACTATTTTATCAAATTAACTTTAATTAAGTAATATGAAATTATTAAAGTGAAACTTTTTTTTTTGTTGGTTGACAAATCAGAATTTAGCTGAAAAGTTTTATTAAATCAAAACTAAAAATTATTGAAGTAATTTTTAAATATCCTAAATCATGTCTTATTGCCGGTCCTGCGCTGGAACTTGGAAGATAAGCTTAGTGTGTGAGTGACCAAGTAAACACAAATTTTTAAAGTCTTTATCCAAATTGAATACTTTGGGTTGACCCGTACAAGTTTGATTCATTCGTAGTTCCATAAAGGGAAGTCATTGTCAGATCTTAGTAAAGGAATAGCGAGTAAGATGTAAATTTGATTTCGTTTTTATTTAAAAATTAGAAAATAAACTAGTAATTAAAAATAATCATATTCTTTTTCTTAAAATAACTTCAAAACGTGCAAATAGTAGCAAACTTATGTTATCTCATAAGAAGAAAAAATATTACAAACTTTTGAACTTTTTTTTTAAAGATACAAACTTATGACCTAAAACTAGGGGTGACAAAATAGATGGACTGGATGAATATGGATTTGGATCATAATGGATGGATCAAAAGAAATCCATTAATCCATTACGATCCATTAATTTTTTTTGTTGAAAAAAAAACCATCCGATCAATCCGTTAAGTATATTGACCATCCAATCCATCCATTACTAGATTTTAACGGATGAATTGTCCATCTGATCCATCAAATAAAATGTGTTATTTATTAAATTTGTATTTCATAAATATTTAGTTAATTAATTGGTGCCAAAAGTAAAAATATCCAACCTATTTATTTATGTCTAAGCTCAAAACAGATCTTATTATCAAGTCCAAACTTGATTTTTGTCTCAGCCGAAACAAAATTAAATATATAATAATAGGTGGTGGTGCACAGCTGTTGACCGACCACCACAACCGTTGACCGCCGTTGACCGACGTGGTGCTCCGGTGAATCGCGACGGCGGCGGTGGTTCTCCGGCGTTGACCACCGTCAATGTTAAAATAATATTAAATATTAATAATATATTAAATAAATAATATTTTAATATTAAAAAATAATTTTTTTCTTTCAGTTTTTTTTCAATTGTTTCAGTTTTTTTATAATTTTTTTTGTAAATAAGTTATTTTTATTTTTTTAAATTAGCGTGTTTTTATTATTTAAAATGATCCAATGAATTTGTTTTAAAAAAATAAATGATCCATTGGACTTTTAAAATAAGGTGGATAGATCAAATCCATCCATTGTTCTAAATGGTTGGATCCAAAACCAATCCATTAACAAAAATTTTGTTTTGTGTATAGTTTGGATGAATTTTATGGTGGATGAATATGGATTTGGTGGACCAAGTTGCCACCCCTACCTAAAACGCGCCTCATTTGTGAATCGTATTGTCGGCATCAAAATTTACAATACAAGAAAAAATAATGCATGACTATGATTAAAATCAAAATATTAACACCAGCACACAATATGTGTTATCAACCTTAAATATAAATAATATATTAAATAAAATGGGATTGCAATAGCTTACAAGTTACACAACCATCGTAAAGTTGAGTTGGCTTAAGAATGTAATTACTTATTTTGTATTAAATTAAACTCATTAATAGTCAACTCATAGCAGCTTAATTACCTTTGGACACCTAATTTCTGGTTTAAATAAATAACCATTGCTAGACTATGCAATAGACGACTTCTACACTATATATTGAATTGGTATTATGAGTATATTCGTCTTTGTGTGTATATTACATTTGCAAATGGCAAATGATGAAGTGCTAATTAGTTAATACCAAACAAATCCTTTTTTTCATAGGTTTCATTTACCGGATGTAATCTTATTTGATGCGTGTCGGACATTAATATATGAATATCTCTTAGATTTTAGACCTTGATTTGCCATGTCTTGGGAATATAAGGACATCCATAATGGGAGGGTCTTCCTCTTTTTTTTGAAAGGGTGTTCCTCTTGGAGACTTAGTATCTAACAAATACTCATGTTCTGGAGAGTACCTATTGGAGAGAGATGCTTCATGTAGCACACTCTTTCTGTGGGATCCACGTTTTTTTAATATTAAGAATTTTAAAAAATAATGATGTAGAATTATTGATAGATGATTAATGAGTTCCGTTTAAAAAATTTGTATGAGGTTCATGAGTTAAAGAAATTAACTGCTTATTAGGTACTACAATTAAAGAAATTATAAATAAATGATATGTGTACACATGACATTTATTTAAATACCCAAAAATAATTGTCTCCATTGTGGATGGTCTATAGCTTTCCATTATACCCATAGTTGGCTGCCAAACGGACTATTTATTAATAAACGTTTGAACAAATGCAATTATCTCTTACACAAAAAAAAATGTCATCACATTTGCGTTGCGTGCATGTGTTGTACTGAAGTATTATAATCAACTCTTGCTTAAAGAATGTACCATAACGAGCAAAGCAAGTAATACATTAAATTTAATTGATCAACTTGGTGTTATGATTAACAAGATTATCGCATGATAGAATGACAATAATTCTGTTATAGGAATAAAAAAGTCCTAGTATGTTTCATTCACACATGCCCATTTAGTTAAAGACAAACGTGCATGCAAACCCTTAGCCTATAAATTAGTAGCCTCACTTCTAATTATGAGCGTCCCAACCAGCACAGACTTAAACTAACTGAAATCCATAGACAAAATAAGGGTATTTCGAAAATGGCTGGTGGGGTATTTGCTGTGGATAGTACACCAGATGCTACCATCAATATTGGTGGCAAGTTAACACTCTCAATCATCATTACATGCATCGTTGCTGCTTCCAGTGGTCTTCTTTTTGGATATGACATTGGAATTTCAGGTTCACTAATTTGTTACAAATGAATTGTGTCACCTTATTATATTTTATTAAACATGTATAATATTATATTTGAATTGCATTAACAATCAAAATTATTGTCGAAATTTATTCTCATGATTTTGTTGTTGTGAAAATGTCAAATTTCAGGAGGTGTCACAACGATGGTGCCCTTTCTTCAAAAATTCTTTCCAGACATTCTAAGGAAGGCGGCTGGTGCTGAAGTGAATATGTATTGTGTGTATGATAGTCAAACATTGACATTATTTACGTCTTCTCTTTATCTAGCTGGATTAGTGTCATCCCTTGCAGCTAGCAAAGTCACGGCGGCGTATGGTCGAAGAAACGTCATCATAATAGGCGGTGCTCTCTTCATTGCCGGTGGCGCCATTAATGGTGGTTCCGAAAATATTCCCATGCTCATTTTGGGTCGTGTTCTTCTTGGGTTTGGGGTTGGTTTCACTAATCAAGTAAGTCTATGGATGCAAAATACTTTTTCATAAAATAATTAGTTTTTAATTTGATAATATGACTAAAAATTATTAATGTTGCATTGAACTTTAAAAACAATAAAGTAAATAGAAACAAAATTTTTATGTAAAGCAACAATGAAAAAGAACGGAGGGAGTAGTATAGTATCCCCTCATGTTCGTTTTACCTCTACCTCATTATAAAATTTTGAGATTTTTTCTTGTCATTTTTTTTAAGACTCTTCTAAAATTTTCAACTGTATTATTTTTTTTTTATGACCATACTCATATTTTCAGGCTGCACCATTATATCTATCTGAAATTGCTCCCCCAAAATGGCGAGGCGCTTTTAGTACCGGCTTTCAATTCTTTTTGGGAGTTGGTGTAGTTGCTGCAGGCTGCATAAACTACGGCACCGCCGAGCACACATGGGGATGGAGACTTTCTCTTGGACTTGCAGTGGTTCCTGCAGTTGTAATGACAATTGGTTCCTTCCTCATAACAGACACCCCCAACAGCTTAGTCGAACGTGGTAAGATAGATCAAGCTAAAAAAGCCTTACGCAAAATTAGAGGATCCTCGGTTGATATTGAGCCTGAGTTAGAAGAACTTATTAAGTCAATAGAAATTGCAAAATCTGTGAAACAAGAGCCCTTTAAGACCATATTAAAAAGGGAGTATCGACCTCACTTAGTGATGGCATTTGCAATCCCATTTTTCCAACAACTTACCGGGATCAACATCGTCGCTTTCTATTCGCCTAACCTCTTCCATTCTGTGGGCTTGGGACATGACGGCGCTTTAATTTCTGCCATTGTACTTGGAGCCGTTACCCTTGTGTCTAACATTATCTCTGCCGGTATTGTTGATCGATTTGGTCGAAGATTCTTGTTCATAACCGGGGGTATTATGATGTTTGTCTGCCTAGTAAGTGAATTAACAACCTAAATATCTATTTATTATTTTTATTTCAGTCCTTACAAACTATAATATTCACGTGTCACCTACTAATTAAATTGTTTGTTTGAAGATTGCTGTGTCCATTGTGCTAGCAGTGGTAACTGGCGTTGATGGTACAAACGACGTATCCAAGGGCAATGCAATATTAGTATTGGTGCTATTGTGTTTATACTCTGCTGGTTTTGGTTGGTCGTGGGGCCCTCTAACATGGCTTATTCCAAGTGAGATTTTCCCAGTAAAAATAAGAACCACAGGACAAAGCATAGCTGTTGCTATACAATTCATAATAGTATTTGTGTTATCTCAAACATTCTTGACAATGTTATGTCACTTTAAGTTTGGAGCTTTCTTGTTCTATGCTGGTTGGGTTGTTGTGATGACTCTTTTTATTATATTTTTCTTGCCTGAGACTAAAGGAATTCCTTTGGATTCAATGTACACCATATGGGGAAAACATTGGTTTTGGTGTCGGTTTGTTAAAGGAGAAGATGGTCAAGAAAATCATCCATGAAGTTAGTAACTAAAGGATGAAAAAATGTTGATGTTATGTGTAAATTGTATAAGTAGGATTCGTTTTTAAACACTATTTACCACTTCAAATATTAGTGATATATTTTTTAAAAGTCGATGCAAATGTATCATATGTTGTGCAAATTGTGTATTGACTTTATAATACTTAATCAATAATAGAAAATGTATTCAATAGTGTCTTAAAAATTAAGAATAATTTGTTGATGTTTTCTAGTGTTTAAATAGTACTAATTCGTATGCTATTGTCAATTTAGCAAAAAAATATCTCATGCAATATTTATAAACGACACAAACCATTCGAAAACGAGAAAAATGTGAAAAAGCTAACCATGTGTACCGGTTAAATATGGTTTAAAAATGAAAATAATGATGAATATTTTACTATTTAATTATATTCCAATATCATTATGTGGCCAAATATCATAATAATAATAACTAGGACAAAACTTAGGTACAGTACCACAAGTGCTGTTGGTGCTGTTCCCCAATAAAATTACGACACATGTGCAATTTATACCACATAACTTTTTAACTGTTCAATTTCATAGCTATCAACTAGGGTGCAACTCCAATAAGGGTGACCGTCCATCGAAACCACATGAACGGAGTGGATTGTGTTAGTGCGTACCCATGTCTATCACCACCCACACCAAATGCAATTTGTCAGTGTAAATTTTTTGTTGTGATGTTGGACTATAGGTGTTTATGAGACTCAATTAACGAGATTTGGAGAGATAGAAAAACAGGCCTTGTCGGTGGTCATGGACAATTGGATTTCAAGGCAAGGTATGAAGGTTTCATGGCGATGGTGACATCCAGGAATAATATAGGTTATAATTTAAAGTTAATAGAAATATGGTGTGAGGCAATGGTTTTGTACAAGTTGGTGATGAATGTGTCGTTTTGGAAGATGGTGATGATTCACGATGGTGGCTCTCCATTCTCCCAGACTTGATTGTTTTTCCGTGAATTGAATGGTGAGGGAAGTGACATGGCATAGATTGTACATGTGTCATAATTTTAATGGGGTTGTGGCATTGCATCTAAGTTTTGTCCTAATAATTATATTAACTATTTATCAATTTGGAGCCTTGATTGATTAGTTATCAAATTAAGTAATAAGGCTAATTAGATTTCTATTTGGATAATTAATTATTTGATATGAACTCAATATGGGTGGATGTCCGAATGAGTCATTAACGGAATAATGGGAAACTCTGATGGTCATCCAATATAAAAGAGGCTATGGTCCCCAATACACTGTACACGACAAACTCTGTCTTCTCCCCATCTGAAGAGAACTAGAGGCATAAAGGTACCGGTAGAGGAAGAACCAAATTAGCAGTCGCTAACCATTTGTTGAGTTTTCATATCAGATCACCTCCTCTCTATTTCTGACCGTTGTTGTTAAGAGGGTTGTTATATCAAAGATTCATCCAGGTATTCCTAATACCTACCTTTAACTATTAATATTTCCTTGATAAATCAAACATGTTGTCGATCCGATCATAATCATGTTCAATATTTTGTTTGCTTCCGCTGTTGATTCATAATGATTGAACATGTTTTATGAAATCTGTTTATATTTAGACCTAATTTCCAACAAATAAAATATCTTAAAAAGGGCAACTTTTAGAAATTAACAATTCTTCATTCAATGTTTTTATTTCCAATCGAATCTTTTTTCCTAAGGATTTAGATTCTGTAAATTTATTGGGTATGTTAACAACAAATGACAAAATAGGGGGGAAACATAAAATTATGAAAAACCCAATAAAATAAGGGTTTTTTCAATAATATTTATAGCCAAAGTTATGAAAATAAGGGTTACAAAGTGAATATATAGGAAAACATAAAATTACTAGACTACTAATTTAGAAATATTAAAAACCCAATAACTTTGGTACAATTGACTATTATCATACATCTCTCCGCAAATTTACGATGCAATTAATAGAAACCGTCGAGAGTTTCTCATTCAAAAAACGAAAAAATGCACTCGATAGTTAATAATATAAACGCAAAACATATAATATTTTAACACTCTCCCTCAAGTTAAATGTTGTTAAGCTTACAAGAAACTTGACATTTAGTGACAGCAAAAATTCGTAGGTAAATATCATTTATCGTAGGTATAGCACCAAATACCTATACCTACAGTCAGTTATTTTCGTAGTCAATAGTGTGCCTGTACCTACGGAAGATTTCCGTCACTATAACCTATAGTGAAGGAATTTCGTCCATAGAACAAAACATTTGGGTTTTACCTACGGTTAGGCGTAGATATAGAGCTTAATCAGAACTTGCATATTTTTACCTACGGCTTTTTCCGTCACTACACACTGTAGCGACAACCAATATACTAAGATCCTGATGCTTTATTAAAATTTTATTTTACAATATTAATTTAATTAAAAACTAAATACAACAAATTAAATAAATGAATTTATGAAACAATAAAATAAAACTTCAATCATATTGGATATGTCAAGTCTTACAAGCATGTCAAATTACAAAAGAGCTAAAAATAACAACCTAAGAGTATCATACAATTGGATTTATTTTCATTTGGATTCAAATGTCAGTAAAGTAAGAAGCCTTCCTTAGAAAAGAAGCAAGAATCCTACAAACATAAGAGCTATTTGCTATCCTTAACCTATGAGGTGGCCATGCCTCTTTGCCAATTTCAATTCCATCTCAACTTCCACAATCCTCCTTTTCAGAAATCTTCCTCTTGAATAGTTGTTACCAATAATACTAGAGCAGCCACACAAAAGCATCCACACGCTGACAAGCTAAAAAACCTTATCTTGTCCTACCTGCATATATAGGCAAATGAACAAGTTACATTTTGTGTTAATTCTCAATATGGTCTAATAAAGTAACAATATTGGAAAACAAAACAATTTAGTGGAACAAGATTAATTCAACAACAAAATTTAGAAGCACAAAAGACATTGCTTGAAGTTGAAGGAAGTCCTTAAACTGTTATTGAACATCCTTTGTCTTCCCCCAAACAGCCTCATCTTTTCAAAGGAATAGGTTTTTGAAACTCATACTAAAAATATATGAAACAATCACACATAGAAATGGTTTTCATGGATTGGACATGAGTGAAAAAACTGTAGATCGTTCCATTTTTTGCTTTTCAGATTCCTTATTGTAATTTAATATTTTTTTGAGCTGAAGATGTTTGGGAGCTGCATATCAAAATCGTTGCTAATTAATGCGCCTAAAAAATAAGCTTAAGCTTATAACAGGCCGCATACCAGAATTAGGCCCTAAAAATTTTGACAGACTTAGGTGTTGCAAAGTCTAGCTCGGTCTAGCCTATTCCCACCCCACCCTAATTGCATTGCAGCACAAGTTTTATATAAATCTATTAGATGGAATTTGTATTCTACTATTTTTCTTGCCGTTGCAGTTTTCGTTTTGTGGTAAAGCAGGAGTTATTTCTGTCTATCGGATGCATCCACTAGCATTATGTTTGTAATTGGTCTGCATCTTACTTTCTTTAATTTGCTGTTAACTTTGAAACTTCTTGTGCCTATTAGCCCTGTGTTCTTTATAAAATTGGCCTTCAAAAGAAAATAAAAATAATGATTTCACCGTAATTGTTGAAACCTTAGCTGTATAAATTTAAATAATATTAATATATAAATAAAATAGGATTCCAATAACTTACAAGTTACAACTTTTCTAAAGTTAAATTGATTTATGTGCTATTTTTATTAAGCCCGTTAATAGTCAACTCATAGCAGATCAATTACCACATTTGACACCTAATTTCTGGTTTAATTATATAAACATCGCTAAACTGTACAATAGAAAACTTCAACACTTTAGAAAAAAAGTTAGACTTCTACACTTTGTACTCTGGTATTAGTATCAGTATATATTACATGTGCAAATAATTAAGTGTTGTTATTTAGTTACTACAAACAAATGATTTATCAATAAAAGATGGAACAAATTGCTATCATTTCACACACACACAAGAAAAAATATCATCACATATGCATTGCTTGCGTGTGCTGCATGTAGGCGATTTATTATCATCAATTCTAGCTTAAAGAATGTACCATAATGAAAAAAGTAAGTGCTAGTAGTACTAGATTAAATTTAATTGATCAAGTTGGTGTGTATGATTAACAACTAGTATCTGCAAGGTCTCAAATTGGTGAAGGGGTCCCACGCCGGGCTGACTCAGCAAAAGAGATAGAATCCTAGGTAGAGGGACATGTTCAAAAACTACATTCAAACATATTGATGGAAACTGAAATTAGTCTTGGTCGGATGAGCTTTTTCAACTGTGATTCTCTTTACTTCAAGCGGTTGACGCAGAGGGAATAACTTTGTCTCTTAGCTTTGATTTCCATAACTTCTCCAGTAGAGCGTTAGATACGATTGATTTTGGGTTTTACACTACGAAATATATAAAAATAAAAGCAAAAAGATAAAGGGATAAATGGCTAAAAAACCTGTTTAATTGATTGGATGTGATAATTACTATGTATGAACAAAGTATTTATAGTAGAGTATAATTATTGCCTACTAGCCAAACGACATGACCTACAATGCTTAAACCTCTATTCAGCTAGTTTCGCGGTTAGTGGGTGATAACACCCATCCTAACGGGATCGTGGCGCCCCATGTTCAACTTCACTCTTCCCTTCTCAGCATGATCCGTTGACAAAGTCTTTGGTGCGCAACTCTACTAGACATTGTGTCTTCTCCCTCGCCCCTCAAAGTGGTTAGTGATGTTAAGAACATGTAACATAGGTTTAGCGCGTCATTGTCCAATCCTACTATGTTTTGACTCAATTCTGAGTCTCTCAAAACTCATGTTTTAAGTTAGTGACCTTAAGAAAAAGTAAGCTCCCACGCCCGCTGCTCTAACATCGCCTAACCTTCGCTTGTTTGGGAGGCTTCCTCGCCTAACAGTCTAATCATTTGTTTGCCGATATCGGCTAAGAGGTGATTATTTTTAAGTGTAAACAAGACCTAAGATATCATTCAAAACTAACCTTAGACCTAACTCTACCTAGACAAGAGCATAATTACAATATAATCTTTAAATTCATCAATTCCCTATATAAAATATTAAATAGAAAGTAAATTCGAGAAATTGATGGGGCTAATCTACTGTTATTTAAAATTTCCATTGTCACAATTGAAAATTACTCTCTTCTAAATGACATTATAAGTGGCGCATCTCTCAACCCCTCTATTTGAGACAACTCAGTTGGATAAAGTAACCCAAACTTTTAAGGGAGTAACTTCATTACCCACTTAGATTGTCACATAAACATTAGTAAACTGTGAAGTAGAAGAAGACTTTTATTTTAAGAGGAAGTAGAAGAAGACGTGCAAATAGTGAATGTTACTTGGTTACTACCAAACAAATGATTTATCAATAAAAGATTTGAACAATTGCCATCGTCTGTCACACACAGACAAAATGTCATCATAAATTAAATGCATTGCATGCGTGTGCTGTTTTGATGTATTATGACCAGTCAATTCTAGTTTCAAGAACGTACTCGAGTCAAACAAAAAAAGCTCAAAGAATGTACCATAACGAGCAACGCAAGTAGTACTTAATTAAATTTAATTGATCAGTTGGTGTGTGTATGATTAACTGAATAGCTACCTACTCGAGGATTGGACCCATAGCGGGCCTATAAGATCAAGCCGTGAGAATACATTGGAGCGCAAGTCAAAGGTCCTAGTTACGGTGAGTTAGCAAACAAAAATGACATGTCTCGTGAGTACAATTCATATGATTAAAAGATATATATAAACAATTGATATGATGAGACGTAGATTCGAATCCACAATTCTTTACTTCTTAGCACTTGGTGTCTACATGAGTTTCGTCGTTCGACCCTTTAAAAACAAAACTACAAGTACTTTATAGAAAAACAATAATCATCCTAGTATGCTCTAACTTCTAATCCAAATAGTCCCATTTAGCAAAAGACAAACATGCATGCATGATGCAACCCCTTAGCCTATAAATTGGTTGTCCCACTTCTAATTATGCCATCCCAACCAACATAGAATTAAACTAACAGAGATTCACACGTATAGTTAAGTTTGGTGCAATATTTTAGAACCTTAGAGGTAGATATATCCTTAGACAAAACAGGGTTCGAAAATGGCTGGTGGGGTTTTACCAGTGGATAGTACACCAGTTACTGCCATCAATATTGGTGGCAAGTTAACACTCTCAATCATCATTACATGCATCGTTGCTGCATCCGGTGGCCTTCTTTATGGATATGATCTCGGAGTTTCAGGTTTTTTTTTTCTTCTCTTTTTATTCCATAAAATTTTCAGACTATCTATCATTTTTAAAAGATTATTTCTCTAATTTCACGTGACAGAATTTCACATCTCTTTTTTTTTTTTTATTTTAACTTATTAAATTTCAGGAGGTGTTACAACGATGGTGCCATTTCTCAAAAAATTCTTTCCAGACATTCTGAGAAAGGCAGCCAGTGCCGAAGTGAATATGTATTGTGTGTATGACAGTCAAATATTGACATTATTTACGTCTTCTCTTTATCTAGCTGGATTAGTGTCATCCATTGCAGCTAGCAAAGTCACAGCGGCTTATGGTCGGAGAAACGTCATCATAATAGGCGGTGCTCTCTTCATTGCCGGTGGCGCCATTAATGGTGGTTCGGAAAATATTCCCATGCTCATTTTGGGTCGTGTTCTTCTTGGGTTTGGGGTTGGTTTCACTAATCAAGTAAGTCTGCATGTGTAAAACATTATTTTATTTTATTCTAAACTTCAATTTGTTTTTTGTTTTGGTAGACTTATACACTTTTTCTGTTGATAAAAAGTATAGTTCAAAATTTAAATAATTGAGTTTGATATTCACTACTAAAAATGAGTTTGATGGTTAATTTTATGATATACAAGTGAGATAGGTTTTGCACCATACACAAGTTTGTTTCCGTCATCAGATAACTAAGTCTCAATGTTAGATTAATTGAAGTATGATTTGACATGTTTTTTTTTAAAACAAGAGTATGATATGACATGTTGATTTAAAGGTGAACACGAAACTTGTGCATGCATGATGCAATACTAATTTACTTGTCACATAATATACTTCATTCTTTCACATTGGATTGGTCTAATTTCCTCCTAAATCACACAATTTCATTCGTCTGATCTACATCCTTTTGAAATCGGTGCATCTAATTCGTAAAAAAAAAAATTACTTGTAATAATTATCAGAAAATTACATCCAATCAGTTAGAGGAATCTTTTTTATAAACAAAATTAACCGTTAAGGAGTATAACGAGTCTCGTAAAAAAACTTTACAATGAGTACTCTAACCTATCACATAAAATAAAGAGATTTAATTACAATCACTTGTAGGAATATAGAAATGGAGTATATTGTTTGAAAAATAATATGGAGTATATGTAATTCGTGACAATGTATTACTCATTTTTTTTCTTTCTTGAACATGACTTCTCTACTTGTTTTAGTTTTTATCTCTCTTTCACTCTCCTCTGACTACATCCACCCCATGAAATATGAAAAAACAATCATTATCAACATAGAGTACAATACACGGACTAATTAAATTATTCACTAAATCAAAAAAGTCAAAATAAGAAAAATAAAGGCCAACATGTTCCCGTAGTATTATGGCTTAAAATTTTTTTCCCGTCGTATTAATATAACTCCGTTTCTAAGTAGGGAATCTGAGATCGAATTTCGATTTTTGCATATATAATATATGTCTATCAATTGAATCAGACTCATGAGAACTTTCGAGCCACTAAACTACTTGACCACAAAAAAAAAATATATAACTCCATTTCTTTACTTAAAGTTTTTTGATATTTTACATAAATCAAGACAATTAAAACTTTTTCCAGTAAAAAAAGACAATTTAACTTTTTGTTGATTTTGATATAATTATTTTTAATAATATTTTTAATCATCGATTAACTCATTCTATCTGTTTTTTAAATAATAATTAAGGACAACATTGACAAAACAATCATGAATATTGAATTCAAATTTTAAAACGACGAGGAATTAGAAACAAAATGTGAATGGATACTGAAGTATTATAGTATCCCATCAGGTCCTTTGAAAAGGTCGATATTAAAAATTAGTTGTTAAATTGATTTTTCTCATTTGCACAAAATATGGTACCACTAACTCATTTAATTCATTGCACAAAATCTGGACTTTTTTTTTTGTTAAGACTTTATAACTAGCTTGTGACTATGTTTTGGCTCGTTTCTAGGTACATCTTATGCTTGATTGAGACTTTTATTCATTAATATACTGCTTTTTACTTCTAGCATGTATTAGATGAATTCCCATACATATTCTACCTTGATCCCTACATATAGTACTTTCTTAGATTTTATCTTGTCTTTTTTGATAAGACGTCTTGCAAACTTTTAATTGCATTAATAATTTCTTTATCAACATACGCATATATATATGTCCCGTCTTTTTCTGCAATTTATAATAAATATAATGATAAAAACATAAAGTATAGCTCTTTCTCATGGACAATGACCTTGCAAAATATCTATTATTAACATATTTAGTAATTCTATTATCTTTATCATGGTTATCAAACTCACGAGTAGACTCGTTCGAGTTTACAAGTCAAGGAGGCAAAAACGAGTGGAATCGTGCATACAATCATTTTTTTAGTAATTCTACTATTTCTATAAGGCAATATTTAAGAAGGAACTAGAACCTTATCTACATACTTATAGTTTGCTTGCTTTATTACAGAGTTTTTTTGTTAACAAGTTTGTTATGAAGTATGAAATTTGAATGTATATGTGTGTGTTTGTGTGTGTATGTGTGTGAATGTGTATGTGTGTGTGTGTCATTTAAGGTTTTTATATGTTATATATGTTGCATACATGTTTTTTAAAAGTCACTTTTAATTTTCAATAGACTCGTACGAGTCTACGAGTCGAGTTGAAGAGTCAAATATATGAACCATTTATAAGTCATTGTAGACTCGTGAGTCTGACAAGCTTGATCTTTATTAATGCTTATGTTTTGATCCTCAGATTCCTAAATACATGCTACTAAAAAAAATAGCAAGGGATTTTTAGAGCTGGAAAACGTGAAATCTCTCTAATACCGTCGTTAAATTTTGCAACGAAAAAAATTATTGAGGAATTTCATTATTTTGGTCAATAATTTCGTCACTAATTTTCCTTTATTATCAATCATCATCCTCATTATATTATGACATTTTACAATTGGAAAAGGCTGCACCGTTGTACCTATCTGAAACTGCTCCTCCAAAATGGCGAGGCACTTTTAACACTGGCTTTCAATTCTTCTTGGGAATTGGCGTAGTCGCCGCTGGCTGCATAAACTACGCCACGGCCAAGCACACATGGGGATGGAGACTCTCTCTTGGACTTGCAGTGGTTCCTGCAGTTGTGATGACAATTGGTTCCTTCCTCATAACCGATACACCAAATGGCCTGGTAGAACGTGGTAAGATAGAGCAAGCCAAACAAGCCTTACGCAAAATTAGAGGATCTTCGGTTGATATTGAACTGGAGTTAGAAGAGCTTATCAAGTGGACAGAAATTGCAAAATCAGTGCAACAAGAGCCCTTTAAAACCATATTTAAAAGGGAATATAGACCTCACTTGGTGATGGCATTCGCAATCCCGTTTTTCCAACAGCTTACAGGGATCAACATTGTAGCTTTTTATTCGCCCAACCTCTTTCATTCTGTGGGTTTTGGACACGAGGGCGCTTTACTTTCTGCCATTATACTTGGATCCGTTAGCCTTTTGTCTAACCTTATCTCTGCTGGTATTGTTGATCGAATTGGTCGAAGATTCTTGTTCATATCTGGGGGTATTATGATGCTTGTCTGCTTGGTAAGCGAACTAAACCTATCTATCTTTTTGTTAATTAATATGTCCCTACGAAATATATTTAGTTTAAGTTGTTTAACATTATTGCGTCATTTTATCCATGCAGCCGACTCACTTAGTGGGATGAGGCTTAATTATTGTTTTTAAGCTATTTAACTTTTTTTTTTTTTTTAGTTCCACTTGTTTCTAATTAAAATAGTTTGTGTGAACAATGTGAAGATTGCTGTGTCCATTGTGCTGGCAGTGGTGACTGGTGTTGATGGTACAAACGACATATCCAAGGGAAATGCAATAGTAGTATTGGTGCTATTGTGTTTGTACTCTGCAGGTTTTGGTTGGTCATGGGGCCCTTTAACATGGCTTATTCCAAGTGAGATTTTCCCAGTAAAAATAAGAACCACAGGACAAAGCATAGCTGTTGCTGTGCAGTTCATAATAATCTTTGTGTTATCGCAAACATTCTTGACAATGTTATGCCACTTTAAGTTCGGGGCCTTCGTTTTCTATGCTTTTTGGGTTATTGTGATGACTCTATTTGTTATCTTCTTCTTGCCTGAGACCAAAGGAATTCCTTTAGAGTCAATGTACACTATATGGGGCAGACACTGGTTTTGGTCTCGGTATGTTAAAGGGCAAGAGGGCCTAGAAAATCTCCCATGAAGTTATTATTTTAAACAAGTCAATGTACAGGCATTATATTTTGACAAAATTGTGCAGTATTGGCTTCATAAATATAAATCAATTATAATAAAAGAAATGTAATCAATATTAACGTCTCAAAAAATAATGTATTAATTGCTAATGTTTTTCTAGTGCATTTTCTTTTTTACGAAATGTTTTTCTAGTACATGAATATAGTTGTAAATTGTAGTTCTTATGGTTTCTTTCTACCTATATCAATATAACCAATAAATATTGTTACTTTTATAGATCATTTACTAACTCATTTCATCTATTTCATTCTCTGTAATAAATAAGTAAAGATAATACTGACAAAACAATAATTTAATATTGCATGGAACTTGAAAAACGACAAGTATATAAGAACAAAAAATTTCTGCAAATACCACAATTAAAAATGAACAGAGAGTTTACATCCATTCAAAAACTAGAAAAATATGAAGAAAAAAAACGTTATTTAACAATGTGTATTGGTTAAAAAATAAGAATGAAACATCATTGAAAAAGGTCACATGGAAGGAAGAGATGTGGATGGTGAAAGAGGGAAGGGGAAGAGAGATGTGAAAGAGAAGAAAAAAATTAGGGCTCATTGTGTGTTTTCATTTTCAAAATATTTTCATCAACAAAATTAAAGGGAATACAAGCTACTCCAACCCATTCATATATAAAAGATGATCTTATTTAAATGTCATCAAACAACTTAGTAGATTACTACATCAATCAGAAAATCAACATACATTTGCTCCACCCATATAAGCGGAAAATACAAGGCAACAAAAGAAAAGCTTTTTGTTTCGAAATGAAAATCACAAGTTACCTGGCAATGACTTTGACGCAACTTTGACCCAACTTTATACTGTTACTACCTCTTTTATTCCGCCAAATCCAAAACTCACCACCATAGTGTCGTATGATAAGTGCCCAATTTACTTATATGAAATTTTCCCAAATATTGTACATATTTGAGATTTGTTTTGAAATATGAGAATATGTATTTTTACATCGATTTTTATGATTTTTATGATGACATTTTGAGCCAAGAATTAAAGGAAACAGGGTAGAGGAAAGTCGCTAAGACTGTTATAACTGACTAATTGTGTAAAAAACTTTACATTAACGATAAGCATGTATAAATCAATAAATGTCGAAGTTGCAGCAGAACATCATGTTTTCTCTGCAGAGAATGGAATTTGTATTCTTACTATTTGTGTTGCCATTGCTGTTTTGCTTTTTGTGATAATCCAAGAATTAATTATGCACCTCGGATGCATCCACTTGCATTATGCTTATAATTGGTGGGTGTGCAGGAAGGAGGCCTGGGTCATGTAATTTCTTTTGGTTACAAAAAGTTTAGAAGAGTTAGATTGTCGAGGATCACGAGAGTCGGAGTAAAGCTCAAAGGACATTTACAGATGTACCTATCAAATAAGTCATCACATTGACAACGAGAGTTTAACTCAACTGAGCCAATTTTCATTGGCTTAGGGTCATGTAATTTGTTAAACCGACCATTTCTTCGGTTCAAAATACTTTTGGCTTTCAAAAGAAAATAAAAACAAAGGATTTCACTTTAATTGTTTACATTTTTTTTTGCTAAAGCTTCGGTTTTTAGGAGAAAGGGGTTCTGATAATCTAAAATTCAATAAACTCGATCGAAATGTAAGTAAAGTTTAAGAAAAAATTGTTCCGCCAGACCAAAAAAAATTAAACTATATCTACACATGCAATACTTGGTTTTAGCGATATTTTTCTTCCAATTATACCTTCGATATTTAATATTTAATCTAATATTATTATATAAATAAAATGGGATTCCTTTTTTTTAATAACTTACAAGTTGTTACAACTTACTCGTATTATTAAGCCCATTAATAGTCAACTAATAGCAGATTAGTTACCTTATTCGACACCTAATTTCTGGCTTAATGATATAAACATTGCAGTAGAACGGTAGAAGAAGACTTTTACTCTCTAATAAAAAAAATAGACTTTTCAATATGCATGTGTAGATGTCCCGCATAGGTAATTCGATTGATGAATTAATATTTGTTTATAAAAAAAAATCATCTGCAAATTATAGAGTAACTACTAATATTTGTCTATAAAAAAAATGCATCTGCAAATTATAGAGTAACATTTAGTTACTACCAAACAAATGATTTATGAATAAAAGATTGAACAATTGACATCACCTGTCACAAAAAAAAAAATGTCATACATATGCATTGGTTGCGGGTACTGTTGTATTGATGTATTATAATCAAATAATCAATTCTGGCTTTAAGAATGTACCATATAACGAGCAAAGCAAGTAGTACTAAATTAAACTAAACTGTTCAAGTTGGTGTGTATGATTAACAAGAATATCGCCTAATAGAATGACAATTCTTTCTTGATATAAAAAAAAAAAAAGAAAAAGGATGACAGTTCTTTTATGGAAAAAAATAATAATAACTCATCCTAATCTATTTCATATTTCATTCACATAGACACATTTAGCAAAAGAAAATGCAACCCCTTAGCATATAAATTATTTGCTCCAATTCTAATTATGAATGTCCTACCCAGCACAGAGTTAAACTAATTCTGAGATTCATGCATATAAGTTTGGTGCTATAATTAACAAACAACCTTTAGAGAGACAAAAACAGGATATTTGGAAAAAGGCTGGTGGAGGATTCTCTATGGATACGCAAGTTACTGCCATCAATGTTGGTGGCAAATTAACACTCTCAATCATCATTACCTGCATCGTTGCTGCTTCCAGTGGCCTTCTTTTTGGATATGACATCGGAATTTCAGGTTCATTTGTTATATTCATGAACGTAACTAATCTTATATTTGAACTACGTTATCTATCTAACTTATTGTAGAAATTTTTCTCAGATTTGTGTGTGAAATTAATGTCAAATTTCAGGAGGTGTCACAACTATGAAGCCATTTCTTAAACAATTCTTCCCAGACATTCTTAGAAAGGCAGCTGGTACCAAGGTGAACATGTATTGTGTGTATGATAGTACTCAAATATTGACATTATTCACATCTTCTCTATATCTAGCTGGATTCGTATCGTCGCTCGTGGCTAGCAAAGCTACGACGATGTTTGGTCGGAGAAACGTCATCATAATAGGTGGTATAGTCTTCCTTGCTGGTGGTGCCATTAACGGAGGTTCTGAAAATATCCCTATGCTTATCTTGGGTCGTGTTCTTCTTGGGTTGGGGGTCGGTTTCACTAATCAAGTAAGTCAGTGGGTTTAAAAAAAAAATTAGTACTACCTCAGTCCTAAATTTAGGAAATCATTGACGAAATCTCGTGAATTAAAAAAAAGTTGATAGTACTATTAAATTTATTAATAGTTTATGTAATTTTTAGGAGTACAAGTTAGTAGTATCATTATTTATCACAATAAATAAGTAAAATAAATAAGGATATTTTGCAAGGAAATGATTAATGCAATTAAAAATTTAAATAGGGTCTTATAAAAAGACAAAAAAAAAACATTCTCAACAGATTCTTATATTTAAGGATAGAGTTAGTATAATAGAAGGTCATGCTTAAGCTATCCTTGAAGAATTATGGAAAATTTACACAATAACTAATTAAAATTAGCAGCATAAGTAAATTTGCAAGTAGTACCCAACAATTCATTTTTACTCTATTTGCAAATTTATATATGTGGTTAATTTTGAATGGTTGTTGGGTAAATTAGTCAGACTTCTTAACGAATAATCTAGAAAAAACCATAAAAGGATGAAAGGAAATTAAACAATTAATACTTTTGAAAATATGTCAAAGCATTAAGATTAAAATTAAGTCTATTGTTCCTCTCCTTCAAAAAGAAGTATATTATTCCTTATTGTTACATCAATGACATGTTGCAATTGGAAAAGGCTGCACCATTGTACCTATCTGAAATTGCTCCACCAAAATGGCGAGGCGCTTTGAGCACGAGCTTTCCATTCTTTTTAGGACTTGGTATAATCGTTGCAGGTTGCATAAACTATGGCACTGCCAAGCATACATGGGGATGGAGACTCTCTCTTGGACTTGCAGTTGTGTCTGCTGCTGTAATTACAATTGGTGCCTTCCTCATAACTGACACACCCAACAGCTTAGTTGAACGTGGTAAGATAGAGCTAGCCAAAAAAGCATTACACAAAATCAGAGGATCATCAATTGATATTGAACCTGAGTTAGAAGAAATTATTAGGTCAACACAAATTGCAAAATCAGTAAAACAAGAGCCCTTTAAAACCATATTCAAAAGGGAGTATCGACCTCACTTGGTAATGGCATTAGTGTTCCCATTTTTCCAACAAGTTACAGGGATCAACATAACCGCTTTCTATTCACCGCACGATGCTGCTTTACTTTCTGCCATTATACTTGGAGTTGTTAACCTTGCATCTATCCTCGTCTCTTCTAGTGTCATTGATCGATTTGGTCGAAGATTCTTGTTCATAACCGGGGGTATTATCATGTTGGTCTGCTTGGTAAGTGAAATCATTAAGAAACTAACTATCCATTCTTATAATGAATCGTACCAACAATTGCCTTAAGTGCATTTGTTAAGAAGTTCAAAAAAGAAATAAGTAATAAGTTTTAGATAGAAAAGATCAATTTCTAAAATTTTAAGATGTTGAATGCACAATTGCCCTGAGTGCATTTGTTACATTTTCCTTCATTAATACTCCATTGGAAGTGCTTGTATTTTTTGGTTTTAAAGTATAATTTATCAAAAAACACACTTCATATGATGTCTTTCCTTAAATGCCTTTTAACTAATATAAATTATTCATTCTCTTTTTTTCATGGATCAAGTTCTCATGAAGTACACTTTTAAAAAAAAAAAAAACCTTTTATATTTTTCATAAGATAATAAAAATGATTAATTTGACTAAATCAATTTTTAATACTTGTGAAAGTAGTTTTTTTATTTATAATCAAGACAAGAGGGAGTATATTTTTAGTGTTTAAAATTTTAATATATTTGTATCTACTACTAATTAAAAATAATTTGTAGGAACACCATGAAGATTGCGGTGTCCATTGTGCTAGCAGTGGTAACTGGTGTTCATGGTACAAATGACATATCAAAGGGCAATGCAATATTGGTATTGGTACTAATGTGTTTCTATGCTGCTGGTTTTGGTTTGTCGTGGAGTCCTCTAACTTGGTTAATTCCAACTGAGATTTTTCCAGTAAATATAAGAAGCACTGGACAAAGCATAGCTGTTGCTGTGCATTTCATAATGGTATTTGTGTTATCGCAAACATTCTTGACAATGTTATGTCACTTTAAGTTTGGGGCATTTTTGTTCTATACTGGTTGGGATGTTTGGATGACTCTTTTCATTATATTTTTCTTGCTGGAGACTAAAAGAATTGCTTTGGAGTCAATGCACATCATATGGGATAAACATTGGTTTTGGTATCGGTTTGTTAAAGGAGAAGATGGTGAAGGAAACCGTCCATGAAGTTTGTATGCAAAAATAAAAGAAAGAAAATGTTGATGTATTTTTTGAAACATTATATACTATTTCATATATTAGTGCTATATTTTTTTTAAAAGTCAATGTTATTAGGAATTCACTTGTGTTAAAAGTTGGTTAAGAAGTTTGTTAAAATAATTGAGAGGTTTAAACTAGTTACTTAGCATGTGTGAATGTATATAAGCTTAACACCACAATGCAAAGAATGTAGTCCTCATGATTGAATAATAGTTTTTCACTTTCAATAATATTCAATTCTCTTTCCTTATTTTTCTTCTTTTATTTCCTATACACTTTCATTTTAGAATTCATCAATTAATATCCCAACAATGTCAAATGGAAGCACAACCTCAAACCAATTCCCTGCAAATTTGCTTGTTTTCAAAGAAGAACACTACGACAGATGGTGCACACAAATGAGAGACATTCACGTTTCAAGATGTTCTTGAGTTCGTGAATGATGGCATACCTGCATCAGAAGCAAATGCAAATGATGCTCAGAGAACAACTCATCATGAACGCGGGAATAAAGATGGGAAGGGACAGTTCTTGATCCATTAGTGTGTGGATTCAAACATCTTTGAAAAGATCATTGAGGAAGAAACAACTAAGGGTGTATGGGATACAATTTGAAACTATATGGTAATGATGAAAAGTTAAAGAAAGTGAAGTTGTAGGCATTGAGAAAATAGTATGAGAATATGCATATGAATGAAGGAGACACCATTGCAATTTCTTCACAAGATCGGTGCAACTCGCAAATCAAATGATGCCTTGTGGTGAAACTATCACAAAATTACAAAAAATTGAGAAGGTAATAAGAGCTCTAATTGCAAAGTTTGATTACATTATGCTGGCCATTGAAGAGTCAAACAATCTATCTGAGATGAAGCTCGAAGAGTTACAATTTTCATTAGAAGCTCATGACATGAGATTGAAATAGAGAAATTCAGAAAAGGTCACAGAACAAGCACTTCAAGCTAAAATCTTCAAGAAGATGATGATGTTTCAAAAGTTAACAGAGGAAAAGAGAAGTGGAAAAGCTAGTTAGAATCTAAAGAATTAAGGTGATTCAAGCAAATCCGGTACTTCTAATAACAAAAATTTTAAGGAGAAGATTGACATGAAGGAACTGGTGTCAAAAGTTTGGTCATTATGCAAGGGATTGCTACTATAACAAAGATTCTAATGCAAGTGATAAAGATGAAGCACAATTTGCACATGCTGGGAATAATGATTCAGATGAAATCTTGTTAATGGCTAATACACAATTGGCACAAGATAATGGCAATGTGTGGTATCTTGACACATGTTAAAGTAATCGCATAACTGGGAACAAAGATTGATTCATCAAGCTTGATAAATCAGTAAGAAGAGGAATTAGATTTGTATACAACATATAAGTAACATCTGAGGGTATTTGGAACATTCTTGTGAAGAGAAAAGATAAAGAAAAAGCAATCGTTAGTGATGCGCTATATGTTCCTTGTATTTCAAGCAATTTGACAAGTTTAGGTCAATTGCTTGATAAGAACTACACCATGAAGCTAGAGAATAACGAACTAAAAGTACTTAATGCATATACAAGACTGATTTTGAAATCACCTTTGTCCACCAACAAAACTTTCAAAATCATGATCAATATGCTCAATCATCAGTGCATTGCTTCAACAATTATTAATGATCAGAACTGGATTTGGCATCAAAGATACGTGCACTTGAATTTCATAAGCTTGAGCCTGATGCATAAACACTACAAGAAAGCAGTGCATTTTCCTACAAATTTTTCCTAGGAATTTAAATTCCTAGGAAAGCAGGATGTTTACCGACGAAAAATTTCGTCGGAAAGCAATTTCAGTCAAAATGGGTCTCGTTGTGTGCAGAAAAGGACAAAATTCGTCGGTAATTCGTCGGTAAGCAACATTTTACAAAATTCGTCGGTAAGCAGCATTTTATAAAATTCCTCGGTAAGCAAGCCCAATTCATCGGTAAGCATCATTTTGTAAATTTCCTCGGTAAGCAAGCATAATTCGTCGGTAAGCATTTCTGAAATTGCATAGTGATTGGAACGTTGCACAGTGATTGGAACGTTGGAAATAGCCGTTGAAATGACCATTGCACAATGATTGGAAATTGGCATGCTTATATATAGATTCATAATCCAACCAGCATTGACACCATTCTTCATTTCTTCTCTCCTTCATTCTTACTAATTTTCTTCATTCTTATACTACTATCTTTCATATATTTAATTTATTTTCTCTCAATAAACTTATTATCTCAAATTATTATCTCATATTATACACCATATAAATATCACTTATTCTCTCTATTATATATAACACACAATTTCTTTCTCAATCTCACACTCTTCCATCAAATTCAATCATTCTCACTCTTTTTTTTTTTCAACTTCTATTTTATCATCATATTTTTATTTTATTTTACTCAAGGTTATTGTTGCTACTACTCAAGGTTGCATTTATATTTTTTGAGGTTAGTTTTTATATTTTATTTTAAATTGTTAGAAAAAAGAAAGTCATGGTTATTAGTAATAAAAATGTTACTTAGTAAAAGAAGTGTAGTTTGTAAAAAATAGTTGGTAAAAATGTTACTATAATTATTTATAAAAATATTAGTTAGTAAATGTATATTTTTTTAAAAGATGATATTAATTAAAAATGGTGTTAGTTTATAATAAAAAAAGTGTTAGCTTGTAAAAAAATTGTAGTTTAGTAAAAATGTTTTGTTTTTTTTAAAAAAATATTGATATTGATTTTATTAATTATGTTGTATTATTTTTTGTAGTTTCTTGCTTCGGATCCATTTTAAGGTTGGTGTTGTTGCTGCAGCTGCTGCTTGGTTTTTTTTCATCCACTTGGTTCATCGTCTAATTATTTGAGGTTGGTATATATGTTCTACTTATTTTAAATTGCTACAATGGTTTGACTAGGAATATGTTTGAAAAGAAATATGTATAAAATTAAGTTTGTTAGAAAAAGAAAGATGTATAAAAAATTTTGTTAGAAAAAGAATATGTAAATTAGTAAAGAATATGTGAATTAGTGAATTAGTTGTTGTAATGAAATATATATGTTAAAAAAATTTATTATGAAGTTAATTGATATGAAATATGTGAATTAATTAGTTGTTGTAATTAATTTTGTCGGTGGCGCGCAGAATTTTTATCCGCGCGTAACTTTTATTTGTGGCTTGTAATTTTTATATGCGCGTAATGTTGAATTCATACAAAAAATTTAGAAAATGTGATGTATATTAATTAGAAAATGTTATATATGTTAGTTGTAAAATATTATATAATTTTTATGCAATTCATGTGACATATTATATAATAAATATGTTTTAGTTATAATAAAAATGCAAGTAAAAAATGTGGTTAATAAGTAAAAATGTTGTTGTAGTTATTTTAAAAAAAGAAGGTTAAGTTAGTAAAGAAATATGTTTAAAAATTTGTTAATTAGTAAAACTAATTTATGTAATTAATGAATATGTTTTAATTAGTTAAAAAGTTTGTTAGAAAAAGTTATGTTTTAATTATGTTTTAATATGTTTAAAAAGTTTGTTAGAAAAAGAAGATAAATTAGTAAAGAGTTATGAAGTTAATTTATATGAAATATGTGTAATTTGTACGAATTTCTAAATATTTAGGTTTTTAGAAATAAAAAAAAAATTTGTTATTTATATTTAGGTTGTACGTAGTCATTAACTTTTGTCGGCAACGCGAGAATTTATTAATTATTCGCGCGTTATTGTAACGAATAAATACAAACTAATAATTGAGTTAATATTAGTGACGCGGAAGATGGATCAATATATTTTACATCGTAGTTGGATGTACGATAGAAAATATCCGGGGAAAAGAACACTTAAAGCGGCTTTTGTGGATGGAGTTCGTGAATTTGTTGCTTACCCCATGTCGCAACGTGCGTTTACATTGGAGGGAGGGATAAGATGTCCGTGTATTAAATGTATGTGTAGGCTGCTTCAGAGCCCAAAAGATGTTCTAAATCATTTAAAGGACCTTGGTTTTATGGAGAATTATTACGTGTGGAAATATCATGGTGAACAAGAGCCGACAAATGATGTTAATATGCGCGCTTCAAGCAGTGGGGCGCGTACGGAGAGTGAAAACTTTGGCATGATGGAAGATATGGTTGGTGATGCTCTTGGGGTGAACCTGTCTTACAACGAGGACGAGGGCGCTGAAGAGGAAAGAATTCCGAACGAGAAAGCGTTGAAGTTTTACAAAATGATGATGGAAGTAAACAAGCCGTTGTTTGAAGGGTCGTCAGATTCTAAGTTATCCATGAGTGTGAGGCTTTTAGCTGCCAAGTCAGATTGGAGTGTGGCCGAAGAAGGCGCAGAATGTTATACAAAAATGATGAGGGACGCAACTCCTATAAAGGACAATTTGCCATTGAGTTTTTATGAGGCTAAGAAGTTGGTGTCGAAGTTGGGATTGCAAGTTAAAACTATTGATTGTTGCGTTAAAGGGTGCATGTTGTTTTACGACAACGAATTCGGTAAAAATGATGGGTCGTTGGTGGTGTGTAAATTTTGCAATGCACCGAGGTATCAAGTACGTGGTAATGCCAGTTCTCGGAAGCAGAAGCTAGTCTCAGTCAAGTCAATGTTTTATCTGCCAATAATACCAAGATTGCAGAGATTGTATGCATCAACTCACACAGCCGATAAAATGACGTGGCATTATTACAATAGAACAAATACAGGTGTGATGCGACATCCCTGTGACGGGGTGCCATGGAAGCACTTTGACGAAGTACATCCTGATTTTGCAGAAGATCCACATAATGTGAGGCTTGGATTATGCTCTGATGGATTTGTCCCGTATATCCAAAAGTCGGCAACGCCTTATTCTTGTTGGCCAATTCTTCTTACCCCGTATAATCTTCCTCCTGACATGTGCATGTCAAAACCTTATTTGTTTTTGACTTGTGTTATACCAGGACTGTCATACCCCATTTTTTGACCTATATATTTTATGGGTGTTATATTTTTATTATCTCATTATTGATTTTTTTTACCTTTTATTATTTTTATTATTTGCTATAATATTTTATATCATCATCATTATCCTTAATATTGTTAATATTATTGTCATTTTATTTTCCTTTAATAATATCATTATTATTTTATTACTATTAGTTTTTATCTTTTAATATTAATAAGTTTTATTTATTATTGTCATTACTATTTTTTATCCATCATCATTGTCATTTGCATTTTTATCATTATTATTGTTATTATATATTATTATTTATTTCCCCATTTTTACCTTTTATTTTTTAATACAAAAAATCAAAAAAAATGAAGATCGCAGTGCGAACTCACCTTCGCACTGCGACCTCTGCGAAAATTTTGCAGATTTTTATATAGTTGTTTATCTTTTTTGCTTTCAACTACAATTATCCTTAGTAGCATTATTACTTGCATTCTTGTTATTTTGTGACTGATTTAGTGCAGCAAAGCAATATTTAATGTGTGACATTAAAGGCAAAAGGAAAGAAGAACTTTCTTCCAACCTCTCATGTGATCAAACAAATTGGCTATCCTTGGTCAGATTTTGTCCCCCAAAATTGACCCCTTACCCAACACAAACATGCCAGCCAGCTGCTTGATCCATTTCCTTCCCTTTTCCCCTGCCAAAACCAGCCAATCTCAAGTGGTTTATGTTGCAAAAAAGCTGTTTGACATGCCCTGTTTTGACCTGAATTTCTTCCCCCACACATAAGCCCACATGCTAATTTTGATTCCCCCAATCTCCCTGTACATGGCAGTACACGTTTTGATTGTTGGACCTTCCAAGATTGCAAGGATTGATCCCAAGAATCATCCCTTTTGCAGCTGCCCTGTTTTACAGTTTTTACCATCATTACCTTCTAGAATCAATGGCATTTGTGGCTGAGATCAGTCAAGACCTTGCCCCTTGGCACAAGGCAAAGCAATTCCTATCCATTAGCATTAAATGCAAAGTGTTCTAGCCTGAGTTTAGCTCATGATCAGCTAGTGTTCTAGGATTTGGTTCATCATTACATAGATTGCATTTATGCCTATAAAAGGAAGGGCAAGGCTTAAGGATCACACAACAAAAAACACATTGAAAACCAGTCAAAAACAGACCATTTCAGAGAGCCAATACACACGAAATTCACACCAAAAATCTCTTGCATCACAACACAAAATCAGTTCATCACAAACACCTTGAACCTTGTTCATAACTTCTCACAAAGCAAGCAAGCCACTTCCAATCTTGCCCAAGCAGTGCTAGGAGTTCTGTAAGTCTCCTATAACTTTCCTTTTCTATTGTATTTGCTGTTTGCACATCTTGCTTTGTCAAATTTTTCTTTGTGAACCAAAACCTCCTTTGAACCTCAAAAGGGACCTCAAAGGGGCCAAGCTCTAAAACTGTGTTTTTTCACTCTTTTTTCTTCCCTTTTGTCAAGTTTCTTAACCTCCTTTAGGTTCTGAATCTTGCTTGGAAGCAGTTTCTGAACTTCTGTTCAGAAACAGCTTCTGAGTTAAGAAATTCGCATACTTCGCAGAGCCAAGCTTTGCTCGCACTGCGAACACACCAGAACCTGACTTCGCAGAGCCAAGTTCTGGTTGCTCTGCGAAGTATGTGAAATTCAGAACATGAATCAGGCATTCAAAATGTCAAATTTTTGGGATTTTAGCCCTTGATTCAGAACCTAAAGAGGGTTAAAACCATTTTGGGTCCAAACCCAATTCATAACCATGCACAACTTTGAAGATTTCGCAAGTTCGTGCGACAAATTCGAGTAACTTGCGAAGCAAGTTATGTTCTTAATATTTTCAAGACCAAGTTTGAAGCAACCAGCTAAGTTCGTCTATTTCAAAACAAACTCGAACAACTAGTTTGTTCATGATTTTCAACCTAAACGCGAACTAAAGCCAAGCTTGCTCTTTCTTTTAAAACCAAGCTCGAATCGAGCCGAACTTGTGAACTTCCCAATTTTTTGCATGTTTTAAAATTGTGTTTGTCATTCAAACAAAACCAAACTTGAATGAAAAAGGGTGGTTTGACGTATGTCTTTCCTTTCCCCGGTTGTGCGAACACTTGACGTATGTCTCGTTGCTCGGACAATCGTCATTCTATTTTCAAAGTGAATCCAACTCACCAATCTTGGCCCTCGGGGTCAATCCAAACCTTTCGCGCCTTTGCGCGTTAATTTTAACATTTACGCCTTGCGTGAATTTAACGCCTCCGTGCGTTTATTTTATTTCTCAACATCGTACGCCTCCGTGCGTTCGCCTTTATTTTCAAACATTTTACGCCCCTGTGCGTCTGTCTTTTTCCCTAAATATTTACGCTTCGCGCGAGTTTATCGCCCCAGCGTCTGTCTTTCACCTTTTTAAGCTTTTTACGCCTTTGCGCGTTTTCAAACAAATCTTTTTCAAGAACTACGTAAGCTTTGAATTCTCCGACTACCGGGAGATACGTAGGAGCAGGATTGTCATCTTGTCAAGCCCGTTATTAAAAAAATCTTTTTTTCTCCTTTTTCTATTTCGTTTGTTTTTATCTCTTTCTTAACCTCACATTTTATTTACTTGTTCATTTACATATATATATAATTAAGCGTGCAAGCAAAACGTCAAAAAACATTTTTTAAGCCTAAGCCGACTAAGAGGTTCCCGTTGAGTACAACGGATGTGAGGGGTGCTAATACCTTCCCCTCGCATAATCGACTTTCGAACCTAAAATCTCTTTTCAAGGTAATTTAGAACTTTTTTCCTTTTTCCCCGAAAAATTAAAAGTTCAGTCGTGATTTAAATTTTGTGATTCAACGCTAGTCAATAGCTTGACGTCCGAAATTCGACGCGACAGAAATGGCGACTTCACTGGGGACACTTTGTTAAACACTTTGTTTTCGTGTATAACAAGTCAAGCCTATCTTAGTCGGCTTTTAGGCTAGAATGTTTTATTTTGCTTGCACGCTTATGCCTTATTATCATTATTTGTTTATTTTTTCTCGCTTTATATGTATATGTTTCATATTGCTTTATATTATATATGTTGTGGGGTTACTTGAGCGGTGTTACTCCACATTGTTCGGGTTAATGCCGGACGTGTGAGGCTCTATTCCCGAGCTTGAGAGAAAATTAAGATAGGATGGGGTTGCGTAGCGGAGGCCCACTTGACGTATGTCTTGAGGGGAAGATGCGAAAGCCCCGCCTAGAGTAGATTTCATTTGGAATTTATTGAGGTCTTGCGAGCATTTGCAATTGACGACAATAGTTCCATGTGAAGTCCGTGATCTCTAGGGACCTTTTAGAAAATCTCACCTCTAGTGCCCACACGAGAGGATGGGGGAAATTTTGAACCTACATATTACACCCTTGCACACCACCCATTCACATTCACCCATGCTTGTTACTTTGTATTTTGTTTTCCCATCGGGGGCAATCAGCATTTATTTACTTGTTATTTTATATGCATAATTATAGTTGAAATAAAAATGACCATTGTGTTGAGAGGGAGTTTCTTTTTTCAAAAAAAATTCGAGCACTTCGCAGAGCAAAGGTATATTCGCACTGCGAAGTTGATTTTGAGGTTCGCAGGGCAAACTTACTTCGCAGTGCGAAGCCTGCGGATTTTGTCAGCCCAGATTTCAAAGGTCACTAACCAGCATTAATTCCCTCCAACCACTTTTTTCCACTATCTCTTATCTAACCGTTATTTTATTATTAAACTTGTATAAAACTAAAAAAAAGGAGGCAGCTTTTCTTTTTCACAAAAACAACTCTCCAAAAACAAAATCATACCCATTTCTCCATTTTTTCTTCCTCTTTCCTAATCCAAGTAAAATTACTCTTCTCTGCAAGCAGTAAGGTACGATTCCCCTTCTCTATCCTGCTTTACTTCTGATTCGTGTTATGGGTCTTAGGTTTTGCTAAACCTTTTAAACTTCCATTTTAGGGTTTAAGGATTGTAATTGGTTCCTGTCTCTTCTTGCCATGCTAGGAATAAGTTATAATCTAGTAAATGTATGTCATGGGTAGTTAAAGTAAGCTCATTTCCTTTCCCATCTGTGAGTAATCTTATACGAAATCCACTCTACCCATTTTATAGAAATTAGATCAAAACAAGTTGCCATGTTAGTTGTAACCATTACCCATGCATTTAGCCTTAATCATTCATCTAACATGCTTTGTTTAGAGTTTAGTTTAAGAGTACAGGGTAGTTATCCAGGGATTTTTTGGATTTGTTCTGTCAGGGTCGCAGAGCAAAGATGAACTTCGCACTGCGACCCATCCTTCTGGGCAGCCCAGAATTTTCGCAGTGCGACTGTAGCAGAAACAGAACACATGTTTTCCTTATTTATGCCTTCCAATTCCATTTGTTTCACCTCATATCACTTTTAATCATGTATTCTATCCACTGACTTTGTCTTTTTCTTGCAGATGGCCCCAAAACCAATGGGAAAACGCTCGAGGGGTGAGGCATCCGGATCCAGACCCCAAGGGGGATTCGATGCCTCTCGCTTCCTAAGTCTGCGGAACCAGGAAAGATACGAAGAACTTCTTGGCAGAGCCTTCTGGCCGGAAAGACAATTCATCATAAGCGAGCAGGGCACTTGGCGAGAGTTGGCCCGATTGATAAACCATCGCCGGTGGGGAGTCTTGGTAAACCCTCCCCTTAACCTTAACTACGACATAATCCGGGAGTTTTACGCGAATGCCATCCCCGTGGATCCGGAGGGGGAATTCACATATCAGACTATGGTACGCGGTCGGGTCATTAGATTCGATCGCGACGCCATCAATGCATACCTCCACAACCCTTTTCAATTAGAAAATGACGAGCTGTGTGCTTTCCATAAGCACCAAAATCGTGGTAATTGGAACCACGATCTTTATGCTCAAACCATTTTCCAATCCGGAAAAGGATATGAGCTTAACGCAGCAGGGCAACCCACTAGAGCCCTCAAGGGCAACCTTACCACTTACGCCCAAGTCATTTTTCACCTCATAATCCACAACATAAAGCCCAAAAGCCATACCTCCTCCACCACCATGGATGTCACCCCCCTTATCTACTATATCCTTACTGGTAAACAAGTAGATGTGGCTAGGGCTATTTGTCAGGAGATTAAGATAGTGGTCGAGAGTGGCATCAAGCCACCGGCCAAGAAGATGTGCCCGCTTGCTTTCCCGGGTCTTATCATGGGACTCTGCCGGGAAGCCCGAGTCGCCATTCCTCCCCACGTGTCCGAAACCATTAAGAACCCTATCACGGACGAGTATATTTCTAGACATTGCACGGGGAGAAGAGCGAGAACACAGCAGCCACGGCCTAGGCCTCCACCAGCATCAGGGGATTGTCGCACTTGCACTTTCATATTGGAGCAGAATGCTTCCTCTCATCGGTACATGACCATGATGCATGATTCCATGTATCGCCTCCAGAGGCAGCTAGGGAGACCGACAGATCCCGATGACCAGATACCGACACCCGAGATGTTCGCAGCTCACGGCCGTTGGCCCGGGGATAGGCCAGAGCATTCAGAGGCTGGAGGCAGTGGCACAGCGGCAGGAGGCCAGGAGGATGAGGATGAGGATGAGGATGAGGAGGAGGAGGACGAGGACGAGGAAACGGAGGATGATGAGGCTCTCACTCCTTGAGTGACTCCCCCTTTTTTTGATGTTTTCTCATGTTTTATGTTTATGTTATTTCATTTTCCCGTACACTCTTGCTATGCTTAAAACATTGTATCCGTATTTGTACCATGTACTCTTTCTCTTATTATCTGGCCTTTTGATTATTGTTATTTATGCATGTTCAGTTTTAATGTGCGTTAAATGTCATTGTTTACTGTGAATTGTTGGTGATTTGAAATTGACATTTTTTTTCTTAACCCCGGATTAAGCCAAAGTTAATTAACTTAGCCACGGATAATTGGTATTGATATTTTTGATCAATTTGCGCAAAGCTAAATGCATGCTCCCTGTTCTTATAGGATTAAACTCAAAATGAAAATACATACTTAACATAGAAGCTATATTATACAATTTGCGTTGTTAACATGTTTATTCAATGAACCATTTAGAACCAGCCCAAATGTGAGGAAACCTCAAAATTATTTTACATATGCAGGAGACCGGCATTTTTGTTAACTCGATCCTTTTATGTTAAATCTAGATGTTGTTTTTAAATTGTAAAAAAAAAGCATTGGCATGATCAAGGCATTTCTTGAATATGAGTGAAAACATTTGACCACAAAAAGCCCACCCTGTGAGCAGTGAGCATCTGTCAACCCTTTGAGCCAAATGAAGCAGAATTATTGACTGCAAACTGCCAACTCTCATAAAGCTAAATTGCTTAATATGATTGCCGGAGTTTGTAAAAAAGGAAAGAAGAAGAAAGAGAAAATCTTTTTTCAATTCATGGTTAAAATGTCACTAAATTCTGATATTTTTCCTTTCGAACCCCCAACCATCATGATTGTTATCCCTTGCCAAAGGAGAAAGGAACATTCAATTAGGGTATCCCCTTCGATTCAGTTGAAAAAAGAGAAAGAGGTTAAAAAGCCGAGAAATGATGATTTTCATAAAGGACCTTGACAACCAAGAGAAAGAAAGAAAAAAAAAAACAAATCGAAAAATCTCAAAAAAAGAAGGAGAAAAGAAAAGGAAAATCATTGAAATCCAAGAGGTGTCAAGATCAAAAGAAAAGTGCCTGTATATCACCCAAAATTTGTGATTCGAACAAAAAGGGTGTAATCTAGAAAGAATGTTCCTTCTCGCTTGGCCATTTGATTTCAATTTCCCCACATATGACATTTCTTTTGTAACCCAGCCAAATTACAACCCTTAAAGACCTTGTGATCAATGCTTTTGTACTTTTAGAAACGATAATTAGATGGACACATAACTCGATCGGGATGTTAACAAACTTACCGGATGAGTGTTCAATACCCTTTACATGAATATTCAATTTGTTTACTTAAATGAGTAATAAGTTGGTTCATTAATATACATGTTATTAACTTGAAATGCACAATATAACCTTTTGTGTGGTATTTATTTCGAATTTTTCAGTACAGTCTCGGAACAATGGGGGCATTAAAACAACATGCGCAAATTTCATATACCACATATCAAAGCCCGATCTCGTTCGGCATCCACATATCAAAGCCCGACCTCGCTCGGCATCCAAACAAAACGAGAGCCCAATTCTCTTTGACACCCATAAAACCCAACTGTGCCCAGTTCACGATTATTCAAGGGACCCCGCCATGCTCGGTACTCTCCCCACAATTCACAAAGAGCCCAATCATCATCGTTCATCGGTCCCCTACAAAAGGCCCAGTCGCTATTAAGCACCTAACATAATCCTCAAAGGAGCCACGTCTTTGGCAGACTACCACCCCTTTAATAAGTTCCATTTCCCAACTTTTTTTACATCTTTTGTCATGTCTCTTTCATTCATTTTTATTCTCGATGATAGTACTTTTAAAAAAAAAAAAAACAAAAAAAACTCTTTTCCAAAATTTATTACATGAGTCTTTCATTTTTATAACAAACACATTCCTTTTCGAACTTGCGAATACTCGGAGTGGACGTCGATGTCTATCCTTAAAGCAGATAACGCTTCGCAGACCAAATATGGTCAGTTGCTAAACAGATTTCCCCAGCGGAGTTTCCCCGTGAATCAAAGGGAATATTCCCCAGTGAATCAAAGCCCGACCTCGCTCGGCATTCAATCATAATCCCCAGCGGATTAGCACAACCCCCGGTGGATTAACAAACTCCCCAGAAAGTCAACCTTTGTCAAAAACAATCAGAAGCCCAATTGTCATTGGCACCTACTCACAGAAACCCAACCACCGTTGGCATCTAAGGCTGGATATCGATCATGCTTCCAAAATGATCCTTATATCCCCAGCTAAACCACAACCAAAGCCCGACCTCGCTCGGCAACCAAAGCCCGACCTCGCTCGGCATACAACCAAAGCCCGACCTCGCTCGGCATACAACCAAAGCCCGACCTCGCTCGGCATACAACCAAAGCCCGACCTCGCTCGGCAACCAAAGCCCGACCTCGCTCGGCATACAACCAAAGCCCGACCTCGCTCGGCAATCAAAGCCCGACCTCGCTCGGCAATCAAAGCCCGACCTCGCTCGGCAATCAAAGCCCGACCTCGCTCGGCAATCAAAGCCCGACCTCGCTCGGCAATCAAAGCCCGACCTCGCTCGGCAATCAAAGCCCGACCTCGCTCGGCAACCAAAGCCCGACCTCGCTCGGCATACAACCAAAGCCCGACCTCGCTCGGCAATCGAAGCCCGACCTCGCTCGGCATCTAAACAGAACATAAGCATCCCCGGCGGAATCCCCAGTTCTTTCCCAAGCGGATTAATACGATTCCCCAAGTGAGGTAACGATTCCCCCATGAGGTATGTGTTCCTCGTCAACGGTTGCGGCTTTACCCCGTCAACATTTTGGAGATATTCCCTGCGACATCTTCCCCATCGAAGATTACCGAATGTTTGCAATGCGACGTCGGTCCACTTCTCATTTTACCGGTCTAAATCTTGTTTCACCAAGTTGTCGGTCATGCAATAAATCAAAACATTTAGGGTATCCCCCAGTGCAAACCAATCTTTCACACTTCCCCAGTGGGAGTCCTGCATTAGCACATGCATACGTTCATGCATTCATACATTTGTACAATCATACAAATCATGTGATTACGCGTTCATGCATTCATACATTTGTACAATCATACAAATCATGTGATTACGCATTCATGCATATCCGCATTCATACATGCAACATACCACAATATCATCTGTACATGGTTGTTTTAACCATCACGTTTCTTACCAATTTATCATAAACAATCTGCATTTTTCTCGGGTGTCATCCTCCAGTAATGTTACAAAACAAAGCCCAATTTTATTGGCATTCCCCAGTGAGTCATCATTCACACTCACAAATACCAAATCATAACCAAAGCCCGACTTTGCTCGGCATCCCATCATAGTCACCACTAAATATTCCCCAAGTGTCATCCCCAATCCGTTTGGTCAAGTGATGTCACCCTTTTATGCCAAGTGGCAGTTCAAACGAACAACTTGCGCATCTTTTTTTTTTTTCATGTCTTTATGCCAAGTGACAGTTCAAACGAACAGCTTGTGCATATTCCCCAGTGTTGTGCCAAGTGGCAAGTTCTTTAATGGACAGCTTGCGCATCCTTCCTCCCCAATTGAAGGGGCAATTCTGTAAGGAACGGCTTGTCAGCCGCATCCTCACTGTCGTCAATGAACAGTTCGGTAAACAACCCGAACAGTTGACTTCTCTTTCTGTTGTCAATGAACAGTTCGGTAAACAACCCGAACAGTTGATTTCTCTTTTTGTCGTCAATGAACGGTTCGGTAACCAATCCGGACAGTTGACATGTCTTTTATTTCTTATCGTCAATGAACAGTTCGGTAAACAACCCGAACAGTTGACTTCTTTTTATCGTCAATGAACGGTTCGGTAACCAATCCGGACAGTTGACATGTTTTTATTTCTGTTGTCAATGAACGGTTCGGTAACCAATCCGGACAGTTGACATTCATTTTCTGTCGTCAATGAACAGTTCGGTAAACAACCCGAACAGTTGATTTCTCTTTTTATCGTCAATGAACGGTTCGGTAACCAACCCGAACAGTTGACATTCATTTTCTTTTTTGTCGTCAATGAACGGTTCAGTGACCAATCCGGACAGTTGACATGCTTTTATTTCCTGTCATCAATGGAAGGTTCGGTAACCAATCCGGACAGTTGACATGTTTTTATTTCTGTTGTCAATGAACGGTTCGGTAACCAATCCGGACAGTTGACATTCATTTTCTGTCGTCAATGAACAGTTCGGTAAACAACCCGAACAGTTGACTTCTCTTTCTGTTGTCAATGAACAGTTCGGTAAACAACCCGAACAGTTGACTTCTCTTTTTGTCGTCAATGAACGGTTCGGTAACCAATCCGGACAGTTGACATGTCTTTTATTTCTTATCGTCAATGAACAGTTCGGTAAACAACCCGAACAGTTGACTTCTTTTTATCGTCAATGAACGGTTCGGTAACCAATCCGGACAGTTGACATGTTTTTATTTCTGTTGTCAATGAACGGTTCGGTAACCAATCCGGACAGTTGACATTCATTTTCTGTCGTCAATGAACAGTTCGGTAAACAACCCGAACAGTTGACTTCTCTGTTTGTCGTCAATGAACGGTTCGGTAACCAATCCGGACAGTTGACATGTCTTTTATTTTCTTATCGTCAATGAACAGTTCGGTAAACAACCCGAACAGTTGACTTCTCTTTTTGTCGTCAATGAACGGTTCGGTAACCAATCCGGACAGTTGACATGTCTTTTATTTTCTTGTCGTCAATGAACAGTTCGGCAACATCCGAACAGTTGACATTTTTTATTCTTTTGTCGCCAGTGGCCAGTTCGGCAACAACCCGAACAGCTGACACCTATCCCCAGTGTGGTCTTCCTTTTATCATCTTTGCATCCATAGTTACATTACAAGCATTCATAACATTTGCACTGCATGCATTTATAGCATTTATAACTCGGGAAAATATTTAGTCAAAAAAATGGCGTACTCTATATTTAAGTCTCTTCGGCCCGTCCATTTCAAATTTCATTTTCAACCTCCGGGACGAAGAAACTTAAATAGGGGCATCTGTCATACCCCATTTTTTGACCTATATATTTTATGGGTGTTATATTTTTATTATCTCATTATTGATTTTTTTTACCTTTTATTATTTTTATTATTTGCTATAATATTTTATATCATCATCATTATCCTTAATATTGTTAATATTATTGTCATTTTATTTTCCTTTAATAATATCATTATTATTTTATTACTATTAGTTTTTATCTTTTAATATTAATAAGTTTTATTTATTATTGTCATTACTATTTTTTATCCATCATCATTGTCATTTGCATTTTTATCATTATTATTGTTATTATATATTATTATTTATTTCCCCATTTTTACCTTTTATTTTTTAATACAAAAAATCAAAAAAAATGAAGATCGCAGTGCGAACTCACCTTCGCACTGCGACCTCTGCGAAAATTTTGCAGATTTTTATATAGTTGTTTATCTTTTTTGCTTTCAACTACAATTATCCTTAGTAGCATTATTACTTGCATTCTTGTTATTTTGTGACTGATTTAGTGCAGCAAAGCAATATTTAATGTGTGACATTAAAGGCAAAAGGAAAGAAGAACTTTCTTCCAACCTCTCATGTGATCAAACAAATTGGCTATCCTTGGTCAGATTTTGTCCCCCAAAATTGACCCCTTACCCAACACAAACATGCCAGCCAGCTGCTTGATCCATTTCCTTCCCTTTTCCCCTGCCAAAACCAGCCAATCTCAAGTGGTTTATGTTGCAAAAAAGCTGTTTGACATGCCCTGTTTTGACCTGAATTTCTTCCCCCACACATAAGCCCACATGCTAATTTTGATTCCCCCAATCTCCCTGTACATGGCAGTACACGTTTTGATTGTTGGACCTTCCAAGATTGCAAGGATTGATCCCAAGAATCATCCCTTTTGCAGCTGCCCTGTTTTACAGTTTTTACCATCATTACCTTCTAGAATCAATGGCATTTGTGGCTGAGATCAGTCAAGACCTTGCCCCTTGGCACAAGGCAAAGCAATTCCTATCCATTAGCATTAAATGCAAAGTGTTCTAGCCTGAGTTTAGCTCATGATCAGCTAGTGTTCTAGGATTTGGTTCATCATTACATAGATTGCATTTATGCCTATAAAAGGAAGGGCAAGGCTTAAGGATCACACAACAAAAAACACATTGAAAACCAGTCAAAAACAGACCATTTCAGAGAGCCAATACACACGAAATTCACACCAAAAATCTCTTGCATCACAACACAAAATCAGTTCATCACAAACACCTTGAACCTTGTTCATAACTTCTCACAAAGCAAGCAAGCCACTTCCAATCTTGCCCAAGCAGTGCTAGGAGTTCTGTAAGTCTCCTATAACTTTCCTTTTCTATTGTATTTGCTGTTTGCACATCTTGCTTTGTCAAATTTTTCTTTGTGAACCAAAACCTCCTTTGAACCTCAAAAGGGACCTCAAAGGGGCCAAGCTCTAAAACTGTGTTTTTTCACTCTTTTTTCTTCCCTTTTGTCAAGTTTCTTAACCTCCTTTAGGTTCTGAATCTTGCTTGGAAGCAGTTTCTGAACTTCTGTTCAGAAACAGCTTCTGAGTTAAGAAATTCGCATACTTCGCAGAGCCAAGCTTTGCTCGCACTGCGAACACACCAGAACCTGACTTCGCAGAGCCAAGTTCTGGTTGCTCTGCGAAGTATGTGAAATTCAGAACATGAATCAGGCATTCAAAATGTCAAATTTTTGGGATTTTAGCCCTTGATTCAGAACCTAAAGAGGGTTAAAACCATTTTGGGTCCAAACCCAATTCATAACCATGCACAACTTTGAAGATTTCGCAAGTTCGTGCGACAAATTCGAGTAACTTGCGAAGCAAGTTATGTTCTTAATATTTTCAAGACCAAGTTTGAAGCAACCAGCTAAGTTCGTCTATTTCAAAACAAACTCGAACAACTAGTTTGTTCATGATTTTCAACCTAAACGCGAACTAAAGCCAAGCTTGCTCTTTCTTTTAAAACCAAGCTCGAATCGAGCCGAACTTGTGAACTTCCCAATTTTTTGCATGTTTTAAAATTGTGTTTGTCATTCAAACAAAACCAAACTTGAATGAAAAAGGGTGGTTTGACGTATGTCTTTCCTTTCCCCGGTTGTGCGAACACTTGACGTATGTCTCGTTGCTCGGACAATCGTCATTCTATTTTCAAAGTGAATCCAACTCACCAATCTTGGCCCTCGGGGTCAATCCAAACCTTTCGCGCCTTTGCGCGTTAATTTTAACATTTACGCCTTGCGTGAATTTAACGCCTCCGTGCGTTTATTTTATTTCTCAACATCGTACGCCTCCGTGCGTTCGCCTTTATTTTCAAACATTTTACGCCCCTGTGCGTCTGTCTTTTTCCCTAAATATTTACGCTTCGCGCGAGTTTATCGCCCCAGCGTCTGTCTTTCACCTTTTTAAGCTTTTTACGCCTTTGCGCGTTTTCAAACAAATCTTTTTCAAGAACTACGTAAGCTTTGAATTCTCCGACTACCGGGAGATACGTAGGAGCAGGATTGTCATCTTGTCAAGCCCGTTATTAAAAAAATTATTTTTTCTCCTTTTTCTATTTCGTTTGTTTTTATCTCTTTCTTAACCTCACATTTTATTTACTTGTTCATTTACATATATATATAATTAAGCGTGCAAGCAAAACGTCAAAAAACATTTTTTAAGCCTAAGCCGACTAAGAGGTTCCCGTTGAGTACAACGGATGTGAGGGGTGCTAATACCTTCCCCTCGCATAATCGACTTTCGAACCTAAAATCTCTTTTCAAGGTAATTTAGAACTTTTTTCCTTTTTCCCCGAAAAATTAAAAGTTCAGTCGTGATTTAAATTTTGTGATTCAACGCTAGTCAATAGCTTGACGTCCGAAATTCGACGCGACAAGGACCTAATAGCCCATTAGATGGTATAGATGTGTATTTACAACCCTTAATTGATGATTTGAAGAGATTGTGGATCGGGGAATCAACATATGATATTGCAAGGAAGGAGAATTTTAGGATGAGGGCAGCTTTGATGTGGACTATTAACGACTTTCCTGCATATGGAATGTTGTCTGGATGGTCGACTCATGGTAGATTGGCTTGTCCACATTGCATGGAAGAAACAAAGGCGTTTAACTTGCATCATGGAAGAAAGAGTTCGTGGTTTGACTGCCACCGTAGGTTTTTACCAGCAACACATGAATTTCGTAAGAAGAGGAATTTGTTTCGTAAAGGAGAAACAGAAAAAGATGGTCCGCCTCCTAGGACAACATCAGAGGAAGTATTCGGTAGAGTCAGTGCATTAGGACTTTTGAAATTCCCAGATGTTGGCAAAAGAGTCAGACACCCGCAATACGGTGACACCCACCATTGGACGAAAAGAAGTATCTTCTGGGACCTCCCTTACTGGAAAGACAATTTACTTAGACATAATCTTGATGTTATGCACATTGAGAAGAATTTTTGTGACAATATAATTCACACGGTGATGAATGTCCCTGGTAAAACAAAAGATAATGAGAAGGCTAGAATGGACTTGCCATTGATTTGTAAGAGACCAGATATGGAGCTACAACTTCTTCCAAATGGAAAATATCTAAAACCTAAGGCTATTTATAGTCTAACTGTTGATGAAGCAAAATCTGTTTGTCAATGGTTGAAAGAATTGAGGATGCCAGACGGATATTGTTCTAACTTGTCAAGGTGTGCCGACGTCAACTCCGGAAGACTGCGTGGAATGAAAAGTCATGATTCCCACGTTTTCATGGAACGCTTACTTCCAATTGCATTTAGTTCATTGCCAAAAAATGTTATAAACCCGTTGACTGAAATTAGCCAATTTTTTAAAGACTTATGTGCTTCAACCTTGAGGATGGATGAACTTGTTAAAATGGATCAGAATATTCCAATCACTCTTTGTAAGTTGGAGCAAGTTTTTCCCCCGGGTTTCTTTGATTCTATGGAACATCTTCCGGTGCATCTCGCATATGAAGCTTGGCTTGGTGGACCTGTTCATTATCGGTGGATGTATCCTTTTGAAAGGTTCATGGGTTATGCAAAGCGAATGGTTAGAAATAAAGCAAGGGTTGAGGGATCAATAGTTGCAGCTTACGTGGTTCGAGAAACAAACTATTTCATCTCTCACTACTTCGACAACTTGATGTTGATCCCAAGAAATACACGAAATGAAGTTATTATTGAAAGTGAAGAGTGTCAGTCAGCCTTATCAGTTTTTCGTCACCACGGACGTCTTTGTCATCCAGAGAAAGATTATTGGATGAACGATGCTGAGTTGCAGTCAGCGGCCATTCATGTGATGATTAATTGCATCGAAGTTGGACCATACATTGAGATGTTTCAAGGATTAAATATTGGTAACATATATACAACTTTTCAAGGATGGTTTAAACATCAGTTGCTAAATGATCATCCGACTACACAGATATATAAGTTGAGGGGGTTAGCCGAAGGTCCGGGAAGAAAAGTCAAACAACATCACACTTACTTTGTCAACGGATATAAATTCCATACTCAATCACGGTCGGTGGGCAAAAAAACAATTAACAGCGGTGTTTACGTCAAAGGAATCAGTGATGGAGGTGAAGATGACTTCTATGGTGTGATCAAACACATATTTGAAGTAACTTTCCTATATGTAGATGAACCCAACAAAGTTGTATTGTTTTACTGTGACTGGTTTGACCCTACACATGGGATGAGAATTGACCCAAAGTATAAAACAGTTGATGTACGAATGGACAGAAGGTATAATGCATTTGACCCTTTCATCTTGGCAAGTAAAGTTAGTCAAGTGTATTATGTACCTTATCCTTCTCACCACCGACGCAACCATGGATGGTGTGCTGCTATCAAGTGTAAACCAAGAGGTCAAATTGAGACAGAAGGTCAAGATAAAGAAGTACCTTACCAAGATGATGAAATATCACATGTTCCAGAAGTGATTGAAGTCGATCCTGCTACAGATTTGGTTGATAGAGATGTTGACGGTCAGCAAGTTGATGCTGAAATGTTAGCTGAAATGTTACTTGTTGACACTGACAGTGGGGATGAGTCTAGCAACTCTACAGACAATGGAGAAGATGCAATTAACCCCGAAGACAATGTGGATGATTTTTATTAATTATGACGATGTTTAATGTATGATTTTATCATATGAATTATTTTCATCTTGCATATATAATGTGACAATATTTTATTCATTATATTAATTATTGTTTATTGTATTATGACATGGATGTCTGGGCAAGACAAAGAGAGGGGTAAGGCTAAAGTTGTAGAGACCACGAAGAAGAAGAAGAAGAAGAAAAACAAGTATCAAAACATAATAGATATTACCTCAGACGAGACCAGATCATGGCGCCATCTACCAGGGGTTTCCTTCCGTAACATTGATGAAAGGACTGGTACTCCTATTCCTACCATTACTACTACTACTCCACCACCTTACCCCACTCCATTCACAACTATTCCTCCCACATCATTCCCGACCATTCCCCCCACATCATTCTCGACCATTCCTCCGACATACACTACACCTGGATTCGTTATGCCTGGATTCGCCTCAGCACATTCGCCTAGTTTCAATACCACCCCATTTACTATCCGACAAGGCCTTAACTTACCTGTTCCCCCCGTTGCTCCCAGAAGATATTCATCAGCGGAACTCATGCAAGATTTTATGCAAGTTTCAAATTTCTTAGGGTTATTGAATGTAATTGAACATCAGCCTCAACAGCACGAGCAACACCAACATGAAGAGCCACAAGCATCAGCAGCAGCAACAGCAGCAGCAGCATCAGCAGGATCAGCATCAGCAGCACCAGCAGGACCACGACGAGGACGACGTCTCTACATTGAAGACTTGCATTATGCGGATGGACTGCTTAAGATTACACCGACACCTGGATCGTAAGTATTAAAAGTAGTTTAATTTTTATTTGTTTTTTAAATGCATAATTTAATTAACACTTCAAATTTGTAGGTTGGAGCCATCCAAGAGAGTGGCAGAATTTATTCGAGGAGCCATCCAGATGTTTTACCCGAAAGATAGGTGTTGGGTCGTCTATAAACATCTTACTACAGACGACAGGGCGGCACTTTTTAAATACTTTTCGGTAAACACAAATTATTAAATATTAAATAATTGTAATTACTTTATAACATGCTATATTTTTAAAAATTTTAATGTCTAATAATTTTTTGTTTATTGCAGGAGCATTGTACCTGGACGAGAGATGTCCATCTTATTGTAGAGAAGCTCTTTCACAAGTTAGTTTCCAAACGTTTATCAGATTTGTTATATGATGAACGGGAGGAATGGAAAAAACATAAGGGCAACTACCGTACACATTGGATCGGGGAAATAGCGTGGGAACACTTGACCAAGTATTGGCTAGAAGATCCAAAATTTAAGAACCGTTCAAGAGCTAACAAGTAAAATAGAGCATCTCTTGTAGGAGGACATGAACACGCACAAGGATGTGTCAGTGTCCCTACCCATGCTAGACATCTGGTAAAAAAATATTTCACTATTTCTATTTCTATACATGTATATATTAAATAAACTCAAATGTTCTAATTGCTTATACAACTTTTCGTGTACAATTAGGCAAAATCCTTGGAGAGGGATCCTTATCCAAATGAGCTCCATAGAGAGACTCATTTCAGCCAGCGTACTGGTCAGTATGTCGATGCTCGGGCACGCAATACCCAGGTAAATTTGCAAATATTCGTAATTTATTTTAATTAGAAAAAGAAAGTGAATTATTAAAGAATTATGTTATTAACTAATATTAAATATGTTAATTTCATTTATTATTATTATTATTATTATTATATAATTTTTATTTGACTTTATTTGTAAACAATTATTATTATCTAATTTTCTTTACTTTTCTTTATAGGCAACTTATGACGAGTACGTAGCACGGTTTTTGGAGCAGAATCCCGAGATTCAATCGCATGAAGAAATTCCCGACTCCATAAAAATTGAATTATGGGCAAAGGCTGCAGGAGGACAACAAAGACCGGATAGAGTATACGGTCTTGGAGCGTTAGCCGGCAACGTGGTGCATGGAAATTTGTTCCGTGCTCCTGTTCTACCAGAGTGTAGCTCAGCTCGTTCTGCATAGTTGTCTCCTGAGATTCAAGCAATGATAACTCGAATGAACGAGGAGTTGCAAAGTCAAAAGTTGGAGTTGCGAAATCAAAATGAGCTGTTGGAATCTCAAAAGCAGGAGTTGAAGCAGGAGTTGGCAAGGAAAAATGAGACAGAGAAGAAGCTATTGAAACAAATGAATGTCTTTCAAAAATTCCAAAAGATGATGACAAAGAAGTTCATGGGTGGGAAAAAGAGTAGAAAGACATCTGATTCATCGTCGTCTGCATCGTCGAATCAATTTTCACCGACACCTCATCAAATACATGACGACGACGATGATGATAATGACGAGGACGCCGAGGAGGAGGAGGAGGAGGATGATAGCGAGTAATTTATGTTTTTGTCAGGTACATTTATGAATATTGTCGTTGATAGCGAGTAATTTATGAATATTAATTGTCGTTGTGTACCCAAATCATTATTTTTATTTTATTAAATTTAACCAAATTTTTTTTTTAGACAAGACCTCATCAAATACATGACGACGGCGATGATAATAATGACGAGGACGACGAGGAGGAGGAGGAGGATGATAGCGAGTAATTTATGTTTTTGTCAGGTAAATTTATGAATATTGTCGTTGATAGCGAGTAATTTATGAATATTAATTGTCGTTGTGTACTCAAATCATTATTTTTTATTTTATTAAATTTAACCAAATTTTTTTTTATACAAGACCAAGTAAAATATTTATAATGTATTTTTTCAAAAATAATTGATTTTTTAAAATAACTGTTTTTTTAAAAAAAAAAATGGAATCTTTTCCTAGGAATTTCCTAGGAAAAATTCCTAGGAAAGATTAAGGGGGAAATGAAAATTGCAGAGGGAAACGAAAATTTAAAATTTTTAGTGGAAGCTTTCCTAGGAATTTTTTCCTAGGAAATTCCTCGGAAAACGTGACAGAATTTTTTTCTCTATAAATAACACACTCTACACTACACATTTCATCATTCATTCATTCATCTCTACTCAAACAAATATTTATCTATCTCTATATTTTCTTCTTCATCTTCTTCAACAATTTTTAAACACATATAATTTTTTATCTTCTTCAACAATAAACTTTATCATTCTTCCTATTCTCATCTTCTCTTCTTCTTCCTATTTTCATCATCATCATCTTCTTCTTCTTCTTCTTCTTCTTCTTCTTCTTCTTCTTCTTCTTTTTTTTTCAACAACTCATCAACAACAATTTTCTATCTTCATTAACATTAATTTCTTCAACAATAATCTTTTATAATTTTTTTAACATTAATTTTCTTCTTCCTAATTTCTTCTTCTTCTTCCTTTTTCAACAACTCTACCACAACAATTTTTCATCTTCATTAACACAAATTTTTCATCTTCTTCAACCATAAAATCTATTTATTTCTTTCAAAAATAATTTCATCAAAATAATTCATTCCTACATTTTTTTTATTTAAAACACTTTTACTTCATATATTTCTTTTTTAAAAATTATTTTTTAATATATATTTTTTCGAATTTTTTTTTCAAAATTTGAATTTCGCGCAATTTTTTCGAATTTTTTTTCAAAATTTGAATTTCGCACAATTTTTTTAAAAAAAAATTCAAATTCTTTTGGCGCAATTTTTCAAAATTCAAATTTTTGGCGCAATTTTTGAAATTATTTTGAAATTTAAAAATTAAATTTTTTAAAAAAAATTAATTATTTTCCTCGGAATAAATTTTAAAAAAATTTCAAATTTTTTTGGCGCAAAATTTTAAAATTTTGGCGCAATTTTGAAATTCGAAAAATTTAATTTTTTTTTAAAATTAATTATTTTCCTCGGAAAAAATTTTAAAAAATTTTTTGAATTTTGGCGCATTTTTAAAATCCCAAAATTTATTTTTTTTTAATAATTAATTATTTTCCTCGGAAACTAACCATTAAAATATAATAAATTTTCCTCGGAAATCCGTCGGAAACTAACCATTAAAATATTAATAAATTTTCGTCGGAAAACATGTGTCAGACGTAGCAGTTTTGCAGGAAAGCTTTCCTAGGAAATTTTCCTCGGAAATTCCTAGGAAAGCTTCTGACTAAAAATTCCTAGGAAATTCCTCGGAAAATCCTAGTAATAGATCGAAAATTTCCTAGGAATTTTTTCGTCGGTAATTTCCTCGGAAAACCCTGTTTCCGAAGAAATTAGGCTGTTTTCCTAGGAAAAAATTCCAAGGAAAATTTGTTATTTCTTGTAGTGAAAAAGAAAACGGTGTTTGACCTTCCTCAAATTAAGGTACCAAAGCAACTGTGTGAAGAGTTATGTGTAGCTAAGAAAGCAAGACAGTCATTCAACAATGACATGCATATGAAGTCAAAGCAAAAATAGGAAATTGTATGCTCAGATGTATGCGGGTCATTTGAAGTCAAGTCACTTGGAGGTAACTGTTACTTTCTAATTTTCATAGATGAACTCATAGGTATATGTGGATTTATTTGATTGAAAGGAATAGTGATGTATTCACTCATTTCACGAAATTTAAGATGCTAGTTGAAAAACAAGTTGAGTGCACCATTAAGAAATTGAGAACTGATGTGGATGTGAATTACATTTCCACTGAATTTGTAAAATTCTGTGAGAAAAAAAGGTATTGAGCATGAAGTTATAGCTCTTGATACACCACAACATAATAATGGTCAATACATGCTCAAAGCTAAGAATATGCCAAATAGATTTTGCGGTGAAACAATCTATACAGATGTGCACATAATTAACAGGTGTCGATATTTGGGCTTGAGGGAATTGTTTGTCACAGAAGCAGCGTCGTTTCAAGCATTTTATCGGCCTTAGGCCAAGTTTGAGAAAAGGGCCCTCTTACATAAAACATCATAAATATTTTTTTTCTTCGGGTGACCAATTTACATGTTCCTCATTGTTCTCTCCAAAATACTTTTTTTTCTAATCACATGATGCTTTGTTGGAAAGATAGGCTCAACATTCATTTCAAGTGCAACACTTTTTGCAAAATCCATATTTTTTTTTGTAAAACCTACCTTTCGATAGTTTTCAAAATATGATAACATAGATTTTAATTCTTTTATGGTAGAGTCAACGCACATAGACTTAGATTGCAACTTTTTGCTAACCATATTAATAGCAAGCAAAATATCATACCAAAAAATCGTTCCAAGCAAAAACTCTACTTTCTAATACACCAATCAAACTCTTCACGCCACTCTTTGTCTTTGCATCATTATAACAACATTCATATAATTCCGACAAAGTCAATCTTACTTGGGGACAATGAAATCTAATGACTTTAACACTCTTAATTCAACTTTCCCAGTCTTATTTTCTTCTACATTTTAGGTTTTACTTCTCAATTTTGCCTTTTGGCTAATGAAATGTTGGGGGTGTGAAAATGAAAGTGCTGGGCTAGGGTTGTGAAAATTAAATTTTGTGGAGTTGTAAAAAAAATATGGGTGAAGGGCTGGTGGGATGAAATCTGATAAATGTTTCGGCCATTTTGTGCTCTTTACTATATCCTACCCCTATAAAACAAATTTTGCTATATACACTGTCATACCCCATTTTTTACTCGCTTTCCATTTGTTTCTCTCGTCTTTTTAAGCTAGAAATTCTTGTCTTTTTACTCGCTACAAATTTATTGTTTATTAATTTTCCTTTTATTACTTTTATTATTTTGTTTTTATTTTATTTTCAAATTTTTATTTTTTAGTTTTTCTTTTCCATTTTAATTATTTTTGTTTTTTTATTATTTTCTTTTTTAGGTGTTATTATTTTTACTTTAGTCATTTTTAGTCCAATTTTCAGTCCAGACCCCAAGGGGTATTTTTGTCCTTTTCATCCTAACCCTTGCCTATAAATAGTACATTTATTGTACTGTTCACGGGTACCAATGATCAGTCAGTAATAGAGTCAGAGTAGTCAGAACCACCCAGAACCACCAACACCCACCACCAGAACCACCGGAAACCGCCACAACACCAACACAGTAAACCCATAAAATTTCACAAGCCAGAATCAAGCTTCACGCAAACACCAAAACCCCTCTCAAAGGCCGAATCAAACAACAACTATCATCACAAATCACAGATCCAAAACCTCAATCTAAATCATACCCAAAATCATCAAGGCCAGAAACAAACCATCACAGTTCAGAAACAAACCAACACGGTCCGAGTCCAAACCAACACGTAATCCACCAAATCAACACAAAGGACAAATTAAGCCAAATCCGAACTCCAACCGAATTCGAGGTCCACAAAACCCTAACCACTACACGGAAACAACACAATCCAAACCCAATCTCAAAAACCAGCAAAGCCGATTCAGACTGTAAACCGAAACCAAAACAGAATCAAGGTAGTTTTCTTTTGAAACTTTTCAACCTAGATCTGTCTCTTCTTAAGAATTTTGGAGGGAAATTAATGTAAGATTTGAAAAGATGAGAGGAAATCCTTTTAGAAAAGCAAAAAAGTTTAAAAAAAAAAAACCAAGTTTTTGGTTCCGGCACGGTGGCGCCGCGGTCTAGGCCGGCAGCCACCGCACCGGAAAACTGATTTTCAGCGAGTGTTAATCCTAGAGAGAAGGAGGAGAATTCTTTAGAGAGAAGAAGAGTAGAGAGAGGAATAGAGTTGGAAAATGGCCAAAAGTCAGGAAAATTTTTTAAATACTATCAGTGAGCCTGGCCCATTGTGCATCAGACCCACGACCCAGCTTCCAATCTTCCTCTTTTCTCTTCTGATCACTTTCCACACCCCCTTTCCACTCACTGCACCCCCCCTCCTTCTATCTTTTCCTATTCTTTTTTTTCTTTTATTTATTTATCTCTTTTATCTTCTTTATTCATTAAGCATTTTATTTTATTGTCTTTATTTTTCAGCACATCATGCATTTTTATTTTCTTTATTTATTTTATGCAACATATTTATTTATTGTTTTGCATTTCATGCATTTTTATTTTCTTTATTTATTTTATGCAACATATTTATTTATTGTTTTGCATTTCATGTATTTTTATTTTCTTTATTTATTCTATGCAACATATTTATCTTTGTTTTGCATTTCATGCATTTTTATTTTCTTTATTTAATTTATGCAACATATTTATTTTTTTTGTTTTGCATTTCATGCATTTTTATTTTCTTTATTTAATTTATGCAACATATTTACTTTTTGTCTTGCATTTCATGCATTTTTATTTTCTTTATTTATTTCATGCAACATATTTATTTTTGACTTGCATTTCATGCATTTTATTTTCTTTATTTATTTTATGCAACATATTTATTTGTTGTCTTGCATTTCATGCATTTTTTTTTCCTTTATTTATTTTTTTAGCATATTTACTTTAATGCATTTGCAATTTTTATTTTTTTTATTATCTTGTCATTTTTATTTTATTAGAATGTATTTAGGAACAATGTAAAAATATAAATGAGAATATTGCACCAACATCACATTTATTTATTCCGCTTTATGTCGAGGACGATAAAATGTAATAATGACCGTATCCGAGGAAAATGACCCTCACTTGACCCAGCGTCATTTTGAGGGATCCGGCGCGCTTTATTATCTCAGCATACTTAGTCTATGGACCTTAGGAATTAATCAAAACTTTCTCAAAAAAAGTCAAATAGTCAAAATCAAAAACATTTCATAAAAAAAAAAATCTCAAAAACATTCAATCTTGGATTTCAAACCAAGTGCATTTTCTTTTTTAATCAAATTTTAATCAGTTTTTAATCAATCAAACTCTTTCTTCAATTAAAATCAATTCAACTCACATTTTATTTGTTCTATGCCTTCTCAACCTCTTATCTTTCTCAAAACATTTTTCAAAAAAACTTTAAAATCAATCAAAACCAATCACTCGGCTTTTTACCCCGAACTACATGATTTTGATCACATTCGGGTATGTAGGCAAAAGACTTTGTCTTTCCAAATCAACAAAATAACAAAAACATTTTCCTTTCTTTTATTCTCATCACTTTAACCTTTTTTTTACACTTAGGCATTTATTTACAATTTAGCATAAAGATAAAATAACAACAAGAGGTTCCTATAGAGTACTATAGACGTTTAGGGTGCTAATACCTTCCCTTTGCGTAACCAACCCACGGACCTTTGATCTCTAAAAAAAAGGGTTTTTCGAACTTTCTCCCTTTTCCTCGGAAAAATAAAAGATCGGTGGTGAGCTTAAAATTGTGAGTCAACGCTAACTAATAACTTGATATTCGAAAATCACTGCGACATACACCCCCTGCCACAAAAAGATTTTAAGTCCCCCTACAGGCATGGCCCCTAGGTCGTCGCACCTCCGGCTTATGCCTATGGCCGGCCCTGTACGGAACATTGTTTTCGTGGGTCAGAGTCTTACATGTCTCAACTTTACGGTCCAAGAAAATTATCGGGTTTCCTCCATAATTCAGTTAAGCCACCCCACACTCGCCCATCATGTAAACCTCCGAACTTGTCTTAGAACCTTGAGGACAAGATCAAGAAAACCTGTCGGTAATCATGGAGGCTAGAATAATGAATCTTCTAGTTTATTCTAAAAGGGGGTCTTTTAAGTATATTTCATTTGTTTGTTTGGTAGTATTATTATTGTGTGGTTGATGTACTTATCTTACCATGTTATGCATCAACTTATATATAAGCATTGTCTGTTTTATGATTTGGAAGGAAGAAAAATGAATGAAAATGTTATTTTATTTTATCTTAGTTAGTTTTATCTTCTTCTCTTTAAGCTTAGAACCCTAGTTTCTTATAGTTTTGTTAATGAAGAAAAATGAATGAAAAAGTTATTTTATTTTATCTTAGTTTTATCTTCTCCTTTAGATTAGAACCCTAGTTTCTCATAGTTTTGTTAGTGATAGGTTTTAGATTCCTATCATTGAAAACATTTAAAGGCGATGGTTGATCGTAAGGACTAAAATGGGTGTTTACTATAATAATTGACGTGTTTGAATGAAATAAATTTTTATCAAATTAACTTTATCTTTTTGAATGTATCAAGTTAACTTTATCGAATATTGATGTATTTACTGCTACTAAATGAAATATATTGATTTAAGGGGTGTGTTTGATCTGCAAAACAGTATGTACTTGACATAACAGTACAAGACAAAACAGCACAACACAAGGCAGCAGAACATCACAGGACAAATTTTTATGGTATTGAATAATTTTTTGTCTTATACGATTTTTTGTGGACAAATTGTTATTTTGGTATTTTAGACAAGTTGTATGTGAGACAAAAAGTTATGTTGTGGTTTGGTGAGGACAAGAATTCTATTTTTGTCATGTTCCTTGCCTTCAGTTTGTCATGTCCATCAAACAGTTTTACAAATCAAATACTATACAACTTAAGTTGTCATGTCATGTCCTTCATTTTTTAGCAAATCAAACGCATCTTTAAGGTGTTGCAGACAATATTAATCTAGCGGTACACTTATGGGGAAAAATATAACCTTCAAAATTGAAAACCACATTTTTTTTTCTTGCAATTATTTTTACAAATGGATATTAGACAGAAGAAGTATAATGTTTGCGTGGAGTCAGTACTACTAGAAGTATACTCCTTAGAGTAATTCTCTTCATTAGTGTACATTATATTCATTTTTACTGGTCAAACCCTTCTCCATAATAGTAGTGCTTAGTGCATAGTGATGGTAGATGTGGGAGGAAGAGAAATAAGTGTGGATTTGAGCTTTGTAGATTCTGACAGATTATTGTACCGAAAAATAAAATCTGACAGATTCTAGTACTCTTAGAAGTGATTGAAACGGAAAAGAAGGGTGGGAACATAAATGATGGAAGGCAAGGTGGGTTGGGGGCATTTAACTGGACAAACCTGTCGATGAGAATGAAGAAAAAGGATGATCAAGAAATCAATTTTGTTTTAATTTGGTATATATTGAAGTTTGCATTTAAGTGAATTTAAGGTGGTTTAATGAAGATAGGTAGCCTTACCTGAAACTGAAGCCCCATCTCTCTCTTAATGCCTTTAATGGCATGGTAGTTGGATCCATCAATTTTTTTCCTACTACTACTACTACTACTTTTATTAGGAAACTACTAATGTCATATTACACTAGGTAAGGAAACAAATACTCCATCCGTTTCAAAATACATGTTCATTTTAGAGAAATTATAGTAACCAAGGACAAGCTAGTTTGACACAAAAGTTCCTATTATACCCTTGTCTTTGGTTTTCTCCATTTTACATTTATTTATCTCATCTCATAATTAATCTTAATACCAATACCAAAATTAATTAAACAAGTTCTTGGGAGAGTGCATGAGTAAATCCACTTAAAATTGGGTCAACATTTATTAGAAGAAAATAATTATTGTGGAGAAAATCTAGAATCCAATTAATTGGTAGGCAAGGGTAAAATAGACAAAATGTATCATTAAACTATCAAATGGACATGTATTTTGAAACAAAAAATTTCTTCAAAATGGACATGTATTTTGAAACGGAGGGAATATAATAATTTTTTGAAAGTTGTGTAATCAAATGTTTAAAGGTGTAGAAAATGTTGTTTTTAAAACTTAGCTTTTTGTTTCATTAACCAGTGTATCAAGTTAGTATGACAATTTCTATTAATGTGCACTAATACTCTCTCCGTCCTTATATATAAGCTCTCTTTGCCTTTTTCACATTTCTTAAGAAAAATTGTTATTGCAATTAATGTATCTATTTCGTTTGTTAATATTATCAAACTGTCATTTGTTTGTATGTGTATTAAATTTGACTTTTTATATTTTAAGACAAGTTAGTAGAATTAATTAGGGGTATGTTTTAGGAAATAAATAATAAATGCATTTAGTAATTTGAAAAGTGGTTTATATTTTGGGACAGATTTTTAGTCAAAAGATGTTTATATATAGGGACGGAGTGAGTAATTTTTGTTAATTAATCTTGCATGGTTCCCTTAAAAAAAAATCTTGCATGGTGTAATTTCCATTCTATCCCACCTCAGTAAATTAGTCTCCATCAAGGAATGCGATGAATTCAATTGAGGCAATTTCTTTTTCCCTGTTTCATCGTTAAAATATCCCAACAGTTCCTTGGCAGTTTTTCCATTTCATTCTTGTTTTTTAAATAAAAATTCTTTCTTTCAATCGAAAATTGCTACTGTGATGTTTTCACATTGTGTTTTGAGGTTGCAAGTTAGCAAGATTAATTTGGTTCTTCTGAAAGAATGATAGGTCTTGCCTTTCTATTGATTTTCAATGATATATATACACAATTATACAGTGTCAGTTTCTCTGACTATTATTATACAATCATTACTATTTAATGACAATTATATTCTAATAAAATATAAAGATATTCTAATAATATATAAAGATATTCTAATACACCCCCGTAGTCGAAACGGGAGGCTGACGGATGTTGAGACTATTACAAAAATCGTCAAAGAGTTGCAACAGAAGTCCTTTGGTGAAGATGTCAGCGACTTGGTAACGTGAAGGAACATGTAAGACTCGTACTTGGCCGCATGTGACTTTCTCACGCACAAAATGCATATCCATCTCGATGTGTTTGGTGCGTTGATGTTGAACTGGGTTGCCGGATAGATAGACAACACTCACATTGTCACAATAAACCAGTGTGGCTGTTGTGACTGGGAAATGTAGTTCCAATAGCAAGTTTCTAATCCAACAAGATTCAGATACTACATTGGCGACTTCGCGGTACTCTGCTTCAGCACTAGACCGAGAGAGGGTGTGTTGGCGTTTGGCAGACCATGAGATTAAATTGTCACCAAGATAGACACAGTAACCAGATGTGGATCGCCTGGTGTATGGGCAACCAGCCCAATCTGCATCAGTGTAAGAAACCAACTTGCTAACAGAGGAGGGATGTAAGTGAAGGCCGAAATCAATAGTGTCATGAATATACCGAATGATACACTTCAGTGCTGACATATGTTGCGTTTTAGGGTCATGCATGAATAGGCATACCTGTTGTACTGCATAAGAGATATCTGGTCTTGTGAAAGTTAAATATTGCAATGATCCTGCAAGACTGCGATATTCAGTTGGGTCATGATACAGATTTCCAGAAGAGCCACTGAGTTTTGCCTTGGTGTCGATTGGAGTGGGTGATGGTTTGCATGAGGACATGCCTGCTCGTTCTAGAATTTCCTCTGCATATTTTCTTTGAGACAAGAAAAAACCACCTGTATGTTTAGTGACAGATATTCCCAGAAAATAACTTAGAGGACCCAAATCCTTCATGGCGAATTCAGAACTAAGTTTAGACATAATAAAGTCACAAAGAGCATCAGATGAAGCAGTGAGAATTATGTCATCCACATATAGAAGGATATACGTAGTATCATCACCGTGATGTAACACGAACAAAGAGTGATCAGAGATGCTGTGAGAGAAATCCAATGTGGCAACATAGTCAGCGAATCTTTGGTACTAGGCACGAGGTTCTTGTTTTAAACCATATGGATACTTCTTAAGGAGACAAACATGCTCAGGATAGTGTGGATCACAGAAACCAAGAGGCTGGTGCATATACACGGTTTCGTCAAGATTTCCATGCAAAAAGGCATTTTTGACATCTAGTTGATGAAGACACCATGATTTGGATATGGCAATGCCAAGCACCATGCGAATAGTGGCCGGTTTGACGACAGGACTGAAGGTTTCACCATAATCGACACCTGATTGTTGATTAACACCATTACCTACAAGACGATCTTTGTATCGCTCAAAAGAACCATCAGATTTCTTCTTGTGCCTGAAAATCGACAAACTTCGAATAACATTAGCATTAGGGGGACGAGGAACTAATTCCCACGTCTTATTTTCAATAAGAACAGAATATTCGTCTTTCATGGCCCTTTTCCAATTTGGATGTTTTAATGCATCAATGGGATTTGTAGGTAAAGGAGAGATATTTTGGTGAGTTGATGTGTGTAGGTTGAAAAGTTGACGGGGTTTGACAATTCCGTGTTGGGATCGGGTTGTCATTTGAGGGGAATGAGGTGCAGGGGGAGAAATAGGTGTAGGAATCGGTGGAGAGTAGGTGGTAGGTGTTATTTGTGTAGATGAGGTTGTTGTTTGGGAGGGAGAATGGGTTTGAGCCGTGGGTGCAGGTTGTTGGGCCGAGGAGGGTGGTGAGAGGGGAAATGTGGTTTGGTTCGTGGTTGTAGGAGTAGGTGTAATATCCCGCTTAACACTTGGATATTTATCAGTATTGAGACGATACATCAGAGATAATTTAAATGGACGCAATGGCAAGGTTGTAATTAAGAGCAGTGGCATAGTTGTAAATAAATGGAAAAGGCTTAAGGGATATATATGAAAAATTCAAGGTTTTCTACTCATTTCTTTCTCTCCCAAATCAGAATTTTCCCTTTCCTTTTCTCCCTCAATTTCGCCCCTCCCATCTTCATCTTCTTCATCATCAAATCACCACCCTTTAAAGAATCAAACTCCTACCTAAATTCTTGTGTTGCAAGCATGGTTTTTGGGAAGATTGAAGCAAGAGATGAGCTAGGGTTTGGTGAAGAAGATTAGCAAAGAAGAAGCTATCTAGCTAAGGATTTTGGAATGAAGGTTTAACAAGTTTTGGTCAAGATTAAGGTGAGCTCCTAGAGGGTTTAGTTTCCTCACCTTGCTTATGCTTTGAGTTTTTAGCATTAAGAGCTAGATTTGCAAAGTTTATGCCATAAATCCAATTGTTTACTAATTCCATGTTGAACTATGTTATTATCTATCAATATGTCTTAAGAATTTATGCCATAAGCTGTTATGAGGATTGGGAGTGTTTGGATTAGCCTAAGAAGCAGAAATTTGGATCCTGCAAAGGAAGAAATCGGCCACCGATTTCATGAATTCGGCCACCGATTTTATGGCTCATTTTCTATGTAACTCACGGCAAAAATCGGGGCCCGATTTATGCAAATCGGCCACCGATTTCACATCCACACAAACTCATGTTTTATTGATGATAGGTATGGTTTAAAGGTAGTATGGGTAAAGGGTAATACCTTGGAAGATGAATACTCGAATTCTAAGTTATATAGAGGAGTGAAGGAGCTAGTAATGGGATTATCCCTTACTAAGCAACTCCATGTACACACTAAGTAAGTCTAAACCAAGAATGAAACAATGATTAAGCTTAGAACCTTTATAGGATAAGTACATATGAATAAAGTTATAGACGAATTTCCTTTAGAATACGAGGATGTTAGGAATGCTTCGGCAATCGAAGTTACAGTTAAGTTATAGCGTTGGTTCTCCAACAGTCATAGGTGGCTTATGAGAACGATAAGCCCAGAATCATAGATTATAGTTTATACGTTATAGGATTGTTTTGATTACAGTAACAGATTATATGTTCATACGTTAAAGTTAAAGAATTAAAGATTAAAGATATTGGCGTGCTTGCACGTTTTACAGTTACAGTTACAGGGCGTGTTCATCAGACTCCGGGATTCGCCGGATGGGACTTCTCCGAGAGGGTTGTCCACACGTTTTATAGGGAGTCCGGTGTTAGCCTGATATGATAGGAGTTTCACCGGTTTATAGGGAGACGTATCTCGGGGTTGCTCCACCCGGGGTGCCCTCCGTAAAATGAACTCAGATAATTGTTTGTTCAACGCTAACAACTAACATAAAACTGCTATCGAACTGTTTATATGTTTTATGTTTTACAGTTATAGTCAAAGTTACAGTTACAGTTATAGTCACAGGAAGCATACAGTTACAGTTATAGACCGTTATAAGAAAGTGATCCTAGGTCTTTCCCTCGATCACTAAGTCATAGATACAGACATGATCACAGTTATGGATTTAGGCAATTATAGTTATAGTCATAGGCCGTTATGGCAATGGTTATAGACAGTTACAACAAGGTTATAGGCAGTTTAAGTTATAGTTACAGGAAGACTTATAGTCAAAGACAGATAAAGACTTGGCGATCATAGGAATTCCCCAAGATCGCCAGGGTAGGCATGGCGACCCTAGGTTCCCTGTGGTTGCCAACAGTAGGTTGGGCTGAGCTCACTGAGACATTATGTCTCATCCCATTCCTTCTGGTGCAGGTTTACAGGTTAGTCAGAGGTTCGTGACGAAGACCTTCATAGAGGTACTGGATGGAGTGCAATTGCTCGTTGTGTACCAACTCAGAAGCTTAATGGACATTTGTATAAGCATTGTATAAATATTGGATTATTTGTACAACGAGTAATATGTATTCTTTCATTTGTGATGTATGAGTTTTATTATTGAAATTTTTAAATGTATCCAGTATCAGTTTAACGCACATGCTAATATACTAGTTAAAGTTAGTATGGGTGTTACAGTAGGAGTATTTTGGGCCGCCGGTGATAGTGGTTGGGTAACAGTTATGTTAGGAGAGGGGGCGGCTGGATATGTGGTGGATAGGGTTGGGAATAGGCTAGGCCGGGCTAGGCTTTGCAAGGCCTAAGCCTGGCCTGCCAAATTTTTTAAGGCCTAAGCCTGGCCTGCGACCTGTCATAGGCTTACTTTTGAGGCCTGAGCCTGGCCTTCTGAAAGCTTGATAAGGCCTGCTAGCCTGTTTAAAAGCCTATATCATATGAACATCTTTAAGTAAGCAATGCGATCTAAGTTTAAATAGACTAGCAAACTAATAGATCAATTAGATTAAACTCTCATTTAGTAATCAACATGAGTTTTTAGGGAATTTAACTATATATTGCATCATATTTCAATTCTAGTTTATAATAATACATTTGTATATGCTAAAAATTAATGTATACTAATAAACTTAAATTACTAACGAATTTATATTTTAATTCAAAGTACAAAATATATTATAATAATAAATAATATTAATCATATTTACTTAAATAGGCTGGCCTAATAGGCTTAAGAGAACAAAGATAATGATATCCTCGATTGGGCAACGGGAAAAAATGACTGAAAAATGCTCTGGAGATTAAGCAATGTTCATCACCACCTTCGTATCTTCACCATCCCTCGCCACCGCCATGACTTCTCAAGCTCCTATAATCTCGAAACCTTTCTCAATCCCTTGGAAATGCTTAGATCATTCTGAATCTGAAAAGACCGCACCTCAATCCAAACCCAAATACCCACCAACTGTCCAAAGAACCTTCGCTCAAGTTCTGGGCAATGTGTGCGATATACCATCCAGCCAATTACCTAAACCTACGATTAAGGGTGACAAATTCTCGATTCTGATCCCTGATGAAGAATATGACCTAGGATTAGATGCTTGCAAAAATAACCTACACGCGAGGGTCATCTGGCCTAAGGGTTCTTCCCCTTTAACTGTAGTGGCTTTGAAAGAGAAGCTAAAACCGATTTGGAAGGACCTTCGTCCATGGGGTGTGACATCGATTTGCAAAGGGTTCTTTGAGTTTGTTTTCTCCTCCATTGAAGATGCTAGGAGAGTAAGATCGGTTAGTTCTTGGCTTTTGAATCCTGGCTATCTGAAACTATTTCCGTGGACCAAAGATTTTAGTCCTAGTTTGCAATCAAATACCTCTGCTCAGGTATGGTTGAGAATCCATGGTCTGGCTCAGGAATACTGGAGAAAGAAAATCATTTTCGCTATTGCAAGCAGCGTTGGTACTCCCATCTGTGTGGACGCTGTCACAAGTAAACCGGCTCTTGAACGTACGTTTGGCCACTTTGCTAGAGTTTTGGTTGACTTAGATCTCTCTAAAGATCTGAAATATGAAGTTCTAGTGGAAAGGAAGGGATTTGCCTTCTTTGTTGAGCTAGAATATGAAAATATGCCTGAATTTTGCGGTTTCTGCAGGATGGTTGGACACAATATTTCTGTTTGCAGGAAAGCAAAAAAAATAGAAAATGAGAAGAATAATAAGGATCAAAATCTGGATGTTATTGATACTGAGAAGCAGCCTCCTGTTGCTCAACCTCAGAAAAAACAATGGATCCCCAAGGATTCAGTCGTAGTGGAATTGGACAAGGAAGATGGATCCAACACCAATGCATTGAGTAATGAGGCCACTGACAAAACACCAATGCAGCAGGAAGTAGCTGTCAACTGGGAGCAGAATCAAGTTCTAATGCAATCACCTCCTGGTAGCAGAGTTAGTAGAGATAAGGAAGCAGGGACACCTGATGGCATTGCAACTGAGTCTCCACTTGAGCAAGATATGGAGGAGCAAAGCTCTCCATCTTCTGAATTCATAGTAGATATTCAAAGATTAGAGACTGATAGTCATTACACAGATCAAGTAACACCTGAAAGAATTCAAAATGATATGCAATTCTTACATGCCTCTTGGGCCAATCTTGCAGATGCAGATGAGGATCACATAAGATTACAACAAGAAGCACTGATTGCTACCTTAGCAGCTGAAGCTGATATTGATCAACAAATTAATCAGGAGGCTCAAGCTATGATAGATAACTCAGGTTTTCAACTTGTCACCAGAAAATCACCAAAGAATAAGCCAACAAAAGCCTTAACATCGAAAGCTAGTACCTCCTACCTTACCAGATCTAAGGTTCCAGGTAAACATTCCAAATGAAGTGTTTATATTGGAACATTAGAGGGATAGCTAACTCCCCATCTAGATTAGCTCTTAAAAATCTTATTTTAGCTCATAAACCTAACTTTATTTTCATTGCTGAACCTTGGATGCTTTTTGATCACTTTCCTAGAAATTGGTTTCAGAGGTTGCATTTCAAACACTTTGCTTCCAATTCTAGGGATAATCATCCTCCTAACCTTTGGTGCTTTTGTTCTACCAACCTTAACCCTTCTATCATTTCTGCTGATGACCAACAGGTAACCTTTACTTTTGTAGATAATAATCATACATTTAGCCTTTCTGCCATATATGCATCTACTAACCACATTATTAGAAGACAACTTTGGCTTGGCCTTCAAAACCTTCACAACCAACTAAATCTACCCTGGTTTGCAATAGGTGACTTCAATTCGATTTTAGGATCACATGAGCATAGAGGTTCCTCTCCTCCTGCTAGAACCCCCATGAACGAGTTTTTTGATTGGTCAGACTCTAACAGTTTTCTTCATCTACCAACTAAAGGCGCGCAGTTCACCTGGTCAAATGGAAGAAGAGGTGTTAGTCATGTAGGAAGAAGACTTGACAGAGTCATCTGCAATCAGCCTTGTTTGGATCTGTGTACATCTTTAAATGTCTCAACCCTGATCAAACACAAATCTGACCACTATCCTCTCTTGCTTGATTTTGAAACCTCCAACCATAAATTCATTTCCCAGTTCAAGTTCATGCAAATGTGGACTAAACACCCAGATTGCAAGAGACTAATTCAAGATGAATGGAACATTACCATTGCTGGTTGTCCTATGTTTATTCTCAATCAAAAGCTCAAAAATTTGAAACAGAAATTGAAGGTTTGGAACAAAGCAATTTTTGGGAATGTTCATAACATGGTTAAGGAGGCTGAGCAAAACCTGCATTCTATCCAAATCAAAATTGATTTACTTGGATTCTCTGACTCCCTAATGGAACAACACAAAGCGGCTCAAATTTCTTTTGAAAATGCCTTGAATATAGAAGAAGAATTTTGGAGAGAGAAGTCCAAAATGGCCTGGCACACTGATGGAGATAGAAACACCAAATATTTTCAAAAGCTGTCCAAAATCAACAACACATCCAAACTCATAAATTCCCTCATGTGTGGTGATAACATGGTTATTGACCCTGAGCAAATTTCAAGTCATATCACTGAGCATTTCAGAAATACTTTTTCTACTAACATTGTTGTGCAGGATTTGCAGGTTAATGAGCTGCTTGAAGACTCCATCCCTAATCTAATCTCGGATGAGATGAATATTTTGCTGACCAGGCTACCAGACCCAGCTGAAATCCATGCAACAGTTTTGGCTTTGAATAAGGATGGGGCTCCTGGCCCTGATGGTTTTGGAGCTAGTTTCTTTCAAACTTTTTGGGAAATTGTAAAAGAGGATGTTCAGAATGCTGTGTTGGAATTCTTCATCAAAGATTGGATCCTTCCAAACTTCAATGCAAACACAATTATCCTTATTCCAAAGGTTCCTGATGCTTCGTATGTTGGCCAATATAGGCCCATAGCCCTTGCTAACTTCAAATTCAAAATCATCTCCAAAATCCTGGCAGATAGACTGGCTCCAATCATGAATAACATAATATCTCCTGAGCAAAGAGGTTTCATCAAAGGTAGAAATATCAAAGATGGAATCTGTGTTACTTCTGAAGCAATAAATCACCTTCATCAGAAAACTTTTGCAGGTAACTTAGCCTTTAAAGTGGATATCTCTAAAGCTTTTGACACTCTTGAATGGAAATTTCTTCTCAATGTTCTTAGCAAGTTTGGATTCAACTCTAAGTTTTGCTCCTGGATTCACACCATTCTCAAATCAGCAACCCTCTCGATCTCAGTCAATGGCAAGCAAAATGGTTACTTTCAATGTAAAAGAGGAGTGAGACAAGGTGACCCTCTATCTCCTCTTCTCTTTTGCATAGCTGAAGATGTTCTCAGTAGGAATATCTCTAAACTTGTTAATCAAGGAAAGATTGATCTCATGAAAGGATCCAGGGCTTATCATGTTCCATCCCACTCTCTCTATGCTGATGACATAATGATCTTCTGTAAAGGTAAATTAGCTTCCATCCAAGCCCTCATGCAACTTTTCAATAAATATGCTCTAGCATCTGGCCAGCTGATAAACCCTTCCAAATCCACAGTCTTTTTTGGATCAATTTCTACTGCTAGAATTGATCACATAACTGACCTAATAGGTTTCAATAAAGGTTCCCTTCCCTTCACCTATTTAGGAGTTCCCATCTTCAAAGGGAAGCCTAAAAGATCGCACCTGCAACCTATTGCTGATAAAATCAAATCCAAACTTTCGGCCTGGAAAGCTTCACTTTTAAGCATTGCTGGTAGAGTTACCTTAGTGAAAAGTGTCATTCATGGTATGCTGGTTCATTCTATTTCTATATATTCCTGGCCCAATCAATTACTCAAAGAAATTGAATCATGGATAAGAAACTTTATATGGAGTGGAGATATCTCTAAGAGGAAGCTGGTAACTGTTTCTTGGAAGAAAATCTGCAAGCCTTTTGCTGAGGGTGGTTTAGGTATCAGATCTCTGACTCTTCTTAATGAATCTACTAACTTAAAGCTTTGTTGGGACCTAATGAACTCTGAGGAAGATTGGGCAGTCTTGATTAGAAGCAAAGTTCTTAGAGGTAGGAAAGTAATCTCTCATCATATATACTCATCTATATGGAGTAGTATTAAGTCTGAATACACCACAATCCAGACCAACAGTGGCTGGAATATTGGCACAGGTGAAAATATAAATTTTTGGTTGGACAATTGGTGTGGTACCACCATTGCCTCACAATTAAATCTCCCCCTTCAGTTTCACCCTCACCTTACTGCAAAAGTAAGTGATTTTATCGTAAATCACAGCTGGTGCATTCCTTTCTCAGTTCTTATCACCTTTCCTGTAGTGGATCAACTTGCAACACAAGTAACCATACCTATTGAAGCCAGAAAGGACAAATTAGTTTGGAGTTATAGCAGCAATGGTAACTTATCCTCCAAGGAAGCTTTTGAATTCAAGTATGGTATAGGGCAAAATATTAGTTGGGCAAAGTCATTATGGTGTCCAGACATTCCTCCCTCTAAATCCTTGCTGGTTTGGAGATTAATGCATAACAAGGTTCCCACAGATGAAAACCTCATGGCAAGAGGAGCTTCTTTATCCTCTATGTGCTCATCTTGTAACTCGAATTGTGAAACTACTTTCCATCTTTTTTTCCAATGTTCATTTGCATTGCAACTCTGGAGCTGGTTATATTTCAACATTCATATCAATTCAGTGGAAGATATTTGGCTGATTTTAGACAGAAATTGGTCTCCCCAATGCAAGGTTGTTGTTAAGGCTTGCATTGTTCACCTTCTCAATGTTATTTGGCTTCGAAGAAATCAAATCAGATTCCAAGGTAAGCTACTCAATTGGAAATCAGCCATAAACTTAATCATTGCTCAGGTTTCAATTGCTGGAAATAATACAAAGAAATCTGATAGAGTGGATATGTTGGAGTTCAGCATCCTCAAAGCTTGTAAAGTGGAAATTAAACCTCCTAAAACCCCCATAATCAAAGAGGTGATTTGGGTTCCTCCTTGGCCATCTTGGATTAAAATTAACACTGATGGAGCATCAACAAAAAATCCAGTCAGAGCTTCTGTAGGAGGCATATTTCGGAACAATGAAGGTTTGTGCATTGGTTGTTTCTCTCAATATCTTGGTAATCAAAATGCTTTGTATGCTGAGCTGGTAGCTGCAATGACTGCAATTGAAATTGCACATAATAGAGGCTTCTTGAATGTTTGGCTGGAATCTGATTCGCAGCTTGTGATCTTAGCCTTCAAATCAAACTCAGTGGTTCCTTGGTCCTTAAGGAATAGATGGGAAAACTGTTTGGTCAGATTGAGAGACATGAGGTTCTTTGTGTCCCATATTTATAGAGAAGGCAATTTTTGTGCTGATAGGCTTGCCAATCTAGGTCTTTCTTTGTCGTCTTTTGATTTATTTTGGTCGGATTCTATCCCCGTATTCATTAGGGGAGAGTACACTAGGAATAGGTTGGGAATGCCCAACTTCAGGTTTATTACCTTTTGAAAAGGTTTTGGTTTGGTCCCCCTTTTCTTTATTGTACTCTTTTTTGGGTTTTCTAATGAATTGATGCTCTTGGCATCTTTGTAAAAAAAAAAAAAAATAATAGGCTTAAGAGGCTTTTTGAATGGCATGTGGCCTGACCTTTTAAGCTAAATAGACTTCTAAAAAAGCCTAGGCCTTCTCTATTTAAGAAAAAAGCCTGGCCTGGCCTGGCCCGTCGTAGGCCCCTGTAGGCCGGTCTGGCCTATTCCCATCCCTAGTGGTGGACAAGTGTGAGGGAAGTAAGGGGATTATGCCATCATCTAAGAAGTTATAGGAAAAGAGAAGGGAGAGAAGAAAGCTTACTGATATCATGAAAGAATGAGAGGTCTTGCCTTTCTATTGATTTTCAATGATATATATAAACAATTATACAGTGTCAGTTTCTTTGACTATTATTATACAATCGTTACTATTTAATGACAATTATATTCTAATAAAATATAAAGATATTCTAATAATATTCTAATATTTTCCATAAAAAAAGTAAGATAAATTTGTTTCTTTTACCCTTACGAACTCAAATCTTTTTTAAATTTACATTTAATTCTACATTATAATTCCAGGAGATTTAAAAACTAACCATATATTTAAGTTAAATAATTTTTCTACATATTTTTTAAATTTAAAAATATACAAATTGAATATTAAAAGTAAAATTTAAATGAATTTAAATAACAGAAATATTAATAGTAGTAGTTTAAACCCAAAATTTGCTTTCAATCAGTGTTTGTTACTGGGTTCAGTTGGGTAAAAGAACATTATATGATGTTACATACAATTAGAGCATAAATATCGGCAATATCATTTACATTGGGAGTTACTATTGTCAGTATTGTCACCACTAATTGAGATGTTTTGGGTTGCAATTCTTTACTACGTATCCAACAATGGCTGCGGTGTCATTCTCTGCCACTCTTTTCTTTCATTTTTTGACAATACTTTATGAGTTTAATTGATTAAAAAATAATTTGAAAAGCTCGTGATAATAAATTTAGAGTATATTATGAAATTAGTGGGACCCATTTTAGAGTTTTGGAGGAGTGGTATGAATATTTAGAAAATGTAGTTGAATAATTTAAATAATTGAGAAGTGTAAAGTAATATATTGTATTATGTGAGACCCATTTATACCACTCATACAGGTGGCATAGATGTGAATGCTCTTAGGGACCTCCAGTTCTTGTGTGGAAGTCAGCATAATGGGCATGATGGAGCTGATGTCGTGGATGACAAATGGGCAGCGGTTGTTTCCAAGATTTTCAAATATCAGTAGTCCCTCCAGTCCTAAAGTGCATTTAATACTGAATTTTCATTTTCAAATACTCATTTAGTCAGGCAGTCTACGACAATCGGAGATCTTGATATAATCTTGACAACTTTTATTTAAAAAGAATTGAAGAAAAAAAATTCAAAACCATTTATAGGAGTGGAAAGCTAAGTTGTAATTAAATATATGACCAATGGTTCGAACATAACTTTATCTTACAGACAAATAGACATTTTCATATGGCAACACATAATTGGCAGCAAAAATTGTTGTCTTCTAGACTTTTACCTACAGAAAAATGGCATTTAATGACGAATTTTATCCGTAGGTAAACGTTTTTCTTTTCAAATTTTGGGACTCTTCTTAGTTTGAGGTACTATGCCAACGGCCTTGTTGCACTTGGCCAAGGTCGGCACTGCATTCAATGTCATTTTTCCTATTCCATCCGTCTCATTTTAATTGTCCCTTTTATATTTTTCTTGTCTTAAATAATTATCATATTAGAATGTTAATATAACATTTATTATTTTTTTTCATCAATATACCGTTATTTATTGAATTACACTCCAGTACTTAATTCCTCCACTAGTTATAATTAATAAGAGTGTTTCCATAAATGATTAGTTAAATTTTATACATTTTAATTTAATACTACAGTTTTTTATTTTGGAAGTCTTAATCTTTTAGCGTTGTATTATGGTATAATTGGTTTGTGCGAGTTGGTTGCACACTCATTTTTGTTAATTTGACATGAGACTTTGTCTATTGAAGTTAGAGGTGTCAAATGGACTGGTCCGGCTCGGTCCAACCTGAGCCAATGCATATAATTGGGTTGGGCCAGCCCGGCCCGACAGAATAATGTGCTGTAAAATTTGAGCCCGGCCCGTATTTTAATTTTTTAAAGTTATGAAATGTACAACAAAAAACTACTCTTTTTTCACAAACACACCAAAAGGATTAATAACACAAACAATAAATTGTAGTACGCTAGGGATAAACATTCACCCAACCTTAAATAATAAAATATTATGAATCTAGCAATTCAAAATAAATTAACAAAAGAAGTTATAGTACATGAGAAGTGAGAACTTGGTTCAAAATGACAATTTAAAATGAGTCTAACAATTCAAAATGTTATGAGTTCATTGAACACTTCAAAATGACTAAAAAGTGAGATACATTAGGGTTTATTGTTGGACTTGGGCCTAAAAATAAGTGCAATTTTTTCTTAAAAAAAAAATTATAGCATACTAAAATAATTTTTTTAATTAAATTTTTTATATTTATTTTAAATGGGCCGGCCCGAAGCCCGATGGGCCAGTCCGGCCTAGCCCGTGTTTAAACTGGGCTGAATTGGCTGGGCCAAAAAGGCCCGGTTGCTTTTTGGCCCGACTTTTTGAGGTCCGACCCGGCCCAAAAAATGGTCTAATGGGCCTGACCCGTTAGCCCGGCCCATTTTTGACAGCTCTAATTGAAGTGTTTTAATTTTAGATTTTTTTTATATTTGACAAAGTTTTTAAATATTTTTGTACATTTATTTTTAGTGTACCCAATCAATCCAACCTAATCACCTTGTTGTTTATCGGTTGGTTCGGTTTGGACTTTATCCCAAAAACACGTAAATCCAGCCCAAACCAATTCGTAAATTTTTTATATGGTTGGGCAACATGTTCACTCAAAACCAAACCAAACCGGTCATTGAAGGACCTTAGGAAGTACAAATTAGTTGTAGTAATAAGGAGTATATTTTTTTAATACAAAAAGAAGTATATTTTAAAAAAATTTAAAGAGTGCCCTTAAGACACTTGTTAGCATGATCCATAAAACAACTGTACTTCATCCATCCCTTTTTATACGAACATATAACAAAAATCACAAATATTAAGAAAAATTGTTGGACTAATAAACTTGCTTGAAATGTATATGAAGGGAGGGAATTGTCTCCCGTGATTTTTTCTCATGTGTGATCATGTCCCTCTATAGGTGAGATAATGTGTTTTAATACTATCTCCGTCCCTAAATATAAGACCATTTTGGCCAAATGACGAGAATTAGGAAAGTTGGTGGTGTTATTAAATTTGTGTAAATTACTATTATTTTTGCAATTATATCCTTTAAGAAATATATATATATATATATAGAGAGAGAGAGAGTTAATTTATACATATTTTCAACATACTATCTATTGTTGTTTGAAGAAAAATATGTAAAATAAATAAGAGTATGTTCGTAAAGAAATAATTAATGTAGTTTTTTTTTACAGCAAAATAATTAATGTAGTACTACTTTTGACATTTTACACAAACCAAGACAATCAATAAATATTATTACTTTTGATACAATAATTTATCCTTTTCCAATAATAGCCTCATTCATTTAATATCTTGTTTCATATATTTTTCTCTCTGTAATAAATAACTAAGGGTAATATTGGTAAAACACGATTTAATATTGCATTGAACTTTGAAAGTGACAGTTAAATAGAAACAAAATTTTTCAACAAAAGAGACAATTAAAAAGAAACAGAGGAAGTAGGAAATAACAAAATGGTCTTATAAAAAGTGACAACAAAATTTCTCAAAAGGTCTTATAACTAAGGACGTAGGTAATATTAAAAAGAGGGAGAGTGTAATTAATGGTTGGAATTTAATGATTGCAAAAAACTGGAGAGGATCCTCTCCCGTATATGACTATTACTGAAAGAGTCATGCTAACATGTGCCTTAACATATATTTTAAAGATTCCTTAAATATTTATATTTATTGAGAAATTTTAATTTTCAACTTTTTAGAAAATAAATGGACAAAATTTTCAATATATAATTTCTATAATTAGTATACTAACATGTGTCATAAAGTCATATGTTAACATTTCTTACTAAATTAGTCTTTATATATAAACGTATTCAATGTTACTTTTCATAATATTTGAATGATCTTATAAATTTTTTAGATGATCTTATATTTAAAGATAAATAAATTTTTATAAATAGTTTTATAATTAAAGAGACAGAATATTCAGAGATAATATTTTTTTTCTAAAATTCCATGGTGTAACTAGGACGGGGAGAGAGAAAGAACAATAAATTTGCTTTCAGTATTTTCGGCAACTCATAGGACTTGGTTGGTTTAATGGGGGAGGGTGTTGAAAAGCATTTAAAGCTTTATGGGGTGTTTAATAGCATAGGTCATCTATGGGCGTGCTTTATTTTAATGGGGGAAGAGGGTGTTGAGAGCTTTAAAGATTTTTAGTTTTATGAGAGATCCAATTGGGGAAGTTGGAGTTATTATCAGCATTAAAGTACCATTGCATTCAAAACTTCCCCTTCATCTATCTGCTTACACACCCACAACATTAATGACTATGTCATCCCTCTTCACTTCTCACCGCCTTTCATAAGTGTCCAAGCTTGCCCTTTCGGCTTTCTAGCACGTACCCTCTCCCAACTAAGGATGTACGGATGCTTATATTGCATTTTGTTTCGGTTTTGAGCGAAAAACGTTGGAAAATGTTAACAACTGTCTTTAATGTATTGTTTAAGCATTGCAAATTGTGTAGTTATGATTTTTATATATGTTGACTTGTATTTTAAAGATAAATTTTTTTCGTGGGTTCCTTAAACAATGTCCTTAATGTAATAAAGGTCTTAGTAACGAGTGTTTTCAATATATCTTTTAAAAAATAAAATATTTTAATTTCCAATGTATTGAATATACAAATTTACATATAAATTTATAATTTAAGGTCCTTCTGCTCCAATTACATTACCTTCTGGCTTCTGCAACCTATTTTTTCTTTTTTTTTTGGGCTCCCTATGGGGATCCATGAGAAAGAAGACTGGGGAGGTAAAAGATACAGGACCGTTCTCCGCCCCCACTTTGTCATTTTTTCTATAAGCCTCCTCTTTGTCATGTTGATATCTCTACTCTGAACTTAATTATAAGAAAAAAAAAAGTTTTATTGTGTATCAAACTAGCTTGATCTTATTGTTATAAATGTTTCTTATTTTTAATTTCAATTATAAAAAGTGCAAACTAACTAACTTAACAAATTTCTTTTAAAAAAACTAACTTAACAAAAAAATTAATTTACTTTGTTTTTTGCAACATACGGCGTGGCTTTGCAAAATACGGATGACGTTTGGTTATCTCGTAGTAATTACTATTTCTCTAAATATAAGACTCTATTATAGAACTTTGTTGTTTTTTTATATGACCATCTTCAAAATTCTAACCGCATTAATTATTTTTTGCTGAAATATATCAACAAAAAAATTTGACAGAAAAATATATGTAGTAAACATTAAATACTATAATATGATAGATAAATTAATCCCCCTGTTAGGAGTTGGGAGTTGTCTAATATAGACCCAGTTCAAAGGTAAACCATACTATTTATAGTATATTTTAATAAAATGTTATTTTTGTTTTTCATTTTTTATTAATATAAAAAAAAATATTAATAATGGTAAAGGTTCACCTTTGGTCCATTTTTCAGAGGTCCATTATGACAAATCTTAGAAATAATCTTATTCTAATATACTCTCTCCATCCCAAACCACTGACCTATTTGAAAAAACTAATTTCAAAACGATCGATTCATTTCAATTTTCAATACAATATTAATTACTTTATATTTCAATTTGTACCATTTATTCAGAGTTAAGCTCCTCTCCATTACTATAGTTTGGAAGAATTTTAAAGTGTATATTTTATAATTGAACCCACAAAATGTCATTTTATTGTATTTATATTCCCTAAACTTTGATAATAGAAAAAAATGGAGAGGGCGAAAAATGGAGAGGATCTTGATTCCTCTATTCAACACCACTCACATAACTCTAATTTGATATCTTCTACTTCACATTTATAATAAAGGTCAATACACAATACATGACAATGGAATTTTAGTAAAAATAATATGTCATCTCTTTAATTTGTACATTTTCTTAATATGTGTGGATTGGTCAACAATGTTAATTCTTGTATATAGAGGGAGTACATGATGTAGTATATAACGAAATGTTTTTTTCTTTGTTGCCCATGGTATCCTCAGCCAAAAGCCAATGACTAATCCTTCAAGGTATGAAGATCCACTTAAAGGGTTATTAATTTCTTCGGACAAATGTTCTTCCCAACACACTGGTCAGATATTGAACATGTCATCACATACTTAATGTAATATTGAGTACCAAGTATTAATCATCTCCTAATTTTTAGTAGGGGTGGGCAAAAAAACCAAAAAACCGAACCGAACTGCTGAACTGAACCGAACCAAACCAAAAAAAACTGAACCATTACTAACAGTTCTAGAACCGAACTGTTTCAGTTCGGTTCAGTTCAAAACAGTTCGGTTCGGTTCGAAACAGTTCGGTTCGGTTCGAAACAGTTCGGTTCGGTTTTACCTTCTAAAATTCGATTTTGTTTGGTTTTTTATATTTTTTTTCAATGGTACAAATAATAACAGTTCGGTTCAGTTCGAAACAGTTCGGTTCAGTTTGGAACAGTTCGGTTCAGTTTAAAATCCAAACAGTTCGGTTCGGTTCAGTTATTTTAAATTTATCAAACAGTTCAGTTCGGTTCGGTTCAGTTTTTATCCCGAACCGAACCATGCCCACCCCTAATTTTTAGTACTAAAAGTGTTTATTTATTTTGTAGGAAAAAACCACATCTAAGACTTCCCCTCGAAGCTTAGTAAATTAATTAATCCAGAGCCAACATGGGAAAATAAGTTATACGTAAGCAAGGCCTTCTAATTGGACTTTCAACTTTTACGCACATTAAATTCTCCTTTGCAGTTAAACCAGTCCAAGGGATAGACACATTAAATCCTATATAAACACCCAAGTATTGTGCTACATTTGATCACCAAATAGACACACACAACCACTATCCACCATTTGTTAAAGCTATGGTATCCTTATACAAAGCGCTGTCCATGACTCCAAGAACTGAAGTTAAAGAAGAATTTGAAGCATCAAAGAAAAGAAAGTTTGAGGAACCATTTACTGAAGAATTCTTCAAGGATCAAACAAATTTAGAGAAAAGGAAATCCACCGTTGATACAAAGCCTCCCTTAGAGACCATGTTTCCTTCAAATAATTGGTGTCAATACCTTGGTATTCAGGTGTGTGTTGTATATATATATATTGTCAAACTTCATTCATAATTCCAGTGATATCATATCTTATGATCAATCTTTAATTTTTTTTATGTGCAGTCAGGGAAGATACAGTTGTGTAACACGAGACCAGATCGGACAACGATAGAAGTCTCGAAACGAAGCCTCCGACAACCTCCTACCGATCACATGAGCTTAGACCTTGAGCTAAACTTGACATGTGAATCACAAAGGAAAAAAGAAAACAATGATAAGAATTCTGGTAATTCCCCTAAGAGTTTGACAGAACATGATGATCTTTGTATTGAATCAAGCAAGTTTAAGAAAGATTCGGGTGGTTTAAATGGTTCTCAGTCGTGGTTGTCGACAACCGAAGGAGATTACAAAGAGATGGTTGCAACAGTTTGCATGCAGTGCCACATGTTGGTAATGATATGCAAGTCATCTCCTGCTTGTCCTAACTGCAAATTCATGCACTCACCAGATCAGAACCCTTCAAAATTCTTGAAGAGCAGGTGCAGCTTCTTCTGCTCTAGTTAGGAACCTGCAGTGCAGATACTACTCATGTAGAAATTTTTCAGCTTTTATATACATCATGGCGCAAATGTATCAATCCTATGTTATCTATCTTGTTCTTTTCTCCTTATTCCCTTTCCTTATATATATTAGCCTAGCTAGTATATAATCATATCATCATATTATGTATATTTTAGACTTGATCATCTATATTTATCCATGTTGACATAGCAGAATATTAGTAGATTCTTCCAAGATTTGAAATTAATCAAGACATATTTGTTAATCCTTCGAATATTAATTGTTCTTCACGCTACAACAAGATGTTCAATTTGACTAATGTTATTTTTGCACCAAAAACAATCATTTTGTTTTCCTAGGAAAAAATTTTTGCTCCATGTAGTTGATACTAATCTCCTTAAAACTAACTCCAAAACAAAAATGAAAAAAAATGTCACGTTTGAAACAGGTAGTGTGACAGATCAGAACTAAGTGTTTGCGATATTATTAAAACATTTAGTCTTGTACAGGACCACTTCTACATTTTGCTGTGTAATGATTCTTCAAATAAGTAGTCTTGGTTACGTGTTGTTATGATCCTCATATATAGTTTGATTATTTTCTAGCAAAATGAAATTATTTTCACATCTCCATAGTGCATCCAAACACACTAACTTCATTTGCAATTTTGCAAGCTCCTGCCAGAACAATAGTACTAGAGAAATATTGAGAAAATGTGCTTCTGTATACTAAAGCATTTGCTGTGGCAACATATGAATGAATAGCAATTTAAAATCATATAATATAAGATTTAGGTTTCATAAAATTAACCAAGATTAACACACCGATCCATAGTCCCTACGGAGACTACTAAATGACAGAAAAATTTAACAATCTGGCAAATGGTAGGTTTGAAACAGAAAAATGATACAGTTAGAAGTTAGTATTATTATTAAGGGTTTTTCTATTATGTGCAAATTTGCACATGTCAAGAAGTTTAAAATAGTCACTAGTGTTCTGATTTATTAAACATTCACATTAATATTTTGACAAATTCTATAAAAAAAATTGTCAAATATTTCCAGTGGTGAGTTACTTTACTTCCAAGTTCCAACTACCCAACTATCATGACCACTCTCCAAACTTTAATAATGGCTTTGCTTAAATTTACTACCTCTAGTACATTTACATCCACATTGAATGCATATTGGATGTGTAGCCTCATACTCATTTATGTTCTTTGCTCCATAAATGCTGAGGGAAAGGAATTGAAGAAGGGAAGAGGGATACACAATCCATAACCCTTACGTTATCCACATGAAAAACCATATTTATGTGAGATACACATCAAAATCTCATGTTGGAACCACCATGTCAGCTGCATTTATGAATTGTTTCATCTCATGCATATATGGTTGAAGAGAAGAGATAATATTTTTCTGTAATTAGACTTTCCTTCTGTTTCAACCTAAGGTAATTCCACGCAAATATGGCCGGGGATGCTTGCAGCTAAAGCAATCATTGCTAGTACTTGGAAATTCACGTGTAAATTATGTCACATCTCTTGTTTGGCCATGCTTTTTAAATCAATTTATTAGCTATGTACATGATTATAAATGATAAATTGAGAAAATGTGTTCAATTTGGTTTCTGTTTTTTAAGATTTGATTAGAAAACCAGCAAAATGTCTAAGGATGCATTTTGTTTGCAAGTTGTCTTCATTTTACTTGATATGATTTTAGTAATAATAACACAAATTTATCTTGTTTTTTATTCTTGAAACATTTTAAGGGAAATGTTATGTTTTCTAGTCTCTCAGGAGGCACATCCATTTTTTTCATATTGTTTACATTCCACTCAACAGCAACTATTGCATACAAAGCCAAGGTCCAATGATGAGATCTAAGTAATAAAAGTATGAAAGAATCATAAGAGGTGACCCAAATATCAAAGATTACTAAAATAGACAAGAGAATTAGCCGTACCTTTTTATTGGTGTTCTGGTTGAGAACTTCAGATGATGGACCGCTGCAAGAAGGCTCCTCCGAAGGTGGTGCTTGACAAGAATCTCCGTCTTCGATCCCGAGTGTGGGTGGTGCACCTGCAAACACTCCGACGCTCAAGTTAGTATGTGTTTGAGGTGTGGTGGCTAGGTTTAAAATGTAGCATGCCTTGGTGATAAATTAAGGCTTATATATTTTTCTTAAAAATAGTAACACTTATATAGTCTAAGAGACGTGTAATTCGCCTCAACCATAAGTTGGACTTCATAGTATGATGATTAGGGTGTTAGCGTCCAAAATTGTACCTTAGACAATTGTCTCTATGGACCACTGTAGACAGATCATAATTTGCTCTAAATTTAACGGTTCTAACTTGATCAGACGGTCCTGTTATTCTTCAAGAATGCCTCTCAGGCAAGTTCATACGATTGTCCACCTTTGAGCTAGTGACTTAGGGTGATCCGATCAGTTGATGGATTTGGCATTGGCCCAGTCCGTAACAATTAGATAGGGGTTTCAAATCCTGTAAAATCATGTGAAATGTCATTCTGTTAAACAAATAATCTTGCCGGTGGTAACAGAAATCTAGTATCTATCACCCACAAATCTAATGGTGGTACTTAAGGTCCATTTGGTTCAACGGAGGGGAGGGGAGGGGAGGGAAGGGGAGCAGAGGGGACGGGACGGGAGGGATTTTAATTAAAAATGTGTTTGGTTCACATGGGGAGGAGAGAGATTTTAAAATTAATTTACTGTTTTACCCTTAAATTTAATTAAATATACGATGATGTTTGTTTTTACATATAACAAATAATAGTGATAGATAACATGAAAATAAAAGTTGTTACAACGGTAATATAACTTAATAATAATAAAAGTTGTTACAAGGATAATATTGAGATTTTAAATTAATCTAAGGATAATTTTGGCAATGTAATAAAATTTTAAAGAGATTCCCTTCCCTCCTCTCCCCTTCCCTTCTAAAAATTGAACCAAACACAACTCTCCTCCCTTCCCATTCAAAACTCTCGAACCAAACGTACCCTTAGGCTCAACCAATTGTATCTAGAAAAAACAATTGATACCATTAGATGTCCACCTGGGTTTGTAGTGTTCATTCTTAGTGATAACTTACATAATCTTGAATAATTGAATCTACCAAGATAGAGTAGACTTTGGACCCACAATTATAAAGATCATAACTTTGTGTTTTTAACTTGTACCAATAAATCATTGAAGATTCTTGAGATAGTAGGTAGACACAGTTACCAAATATCAAAGCATCTACATTTGAAATTTAGAATGTCGGTTCCTATATCAAGATCCTTTTAACTTGCAGAGTACTACTTTACATTACAATGAAAATGAGTTACAGAAATTTGACTTAGGAATCACCAAGTAGTTATTGCATAATTTTTAAGTAAAGCAAGATGAGTAACAAGTTATGCCTTCCAGATATTGGACAAGGGGTATCAATCTACTAATAAAGCAATCAAGCCCTGAACTCACAACCACCAGAAAAGAACAATTGAAAGTTTTCTTATGAGATTTGGTTCCTCTAAAATCAGCACAGAGTAAAGTGAGAAAATGAAAACACACTCATGAGTTGTTCTACACACGTGCATGCAATGGATAGCACTTGGGTGACATTGGGCTTTCAATGTCATGGGACATTAGTCAATCATCATGTGTCACGTGTCACCATTTATGTTAAAATATAACAAAAAAACAAAAAGTCCTTGTAAAAGAGAGAGAATAAAGCCACTTGTCACATTGTGGTTGGCCAATATCACGTGACAATGTCACCCAAGTGCCACTCTGCATGCAATGTCAGCTTTTGATTTATTCAACAATGGTTGATATTACGCACTTTACACTCTAATTGCGTGTTTGGTTTAGCTTTTACAACCATAGACGTACGTTTGCAATGCCTTTTTGCCGTAAATTTATGAAGCTGAAAATTTTACCTTCTAGTAGACGTGCGTGTGCGTCTGCTCCCATTCCAGCCGTGAAAACAAACGATCACTGAATTGAGTTGCTAACTTTAGAAAAACCAGAACCACAAATCTCATACTCGATAAGGTGAAACTTAACGTAACACTGTCATTGTCTTACTCCTATTTCCAAGTCAGCAACCATAAAATCTCCCAAGAAAATAATGCATACAGCATCTCTTATAAAAATATTTCAAACACAAAGGGCACACCACCAAACAAACAATTAGTTATCATCTTAGTTTAGTACTAAATAAATCCCAAAATTTATAGTTGGAGAAACAAATGAAAATGCATTTATTTGGCAAATCATCAAGTCTTTTCGGTGTGCAGAAACAAACTCCTTATATTATTAATTGATAGGTCCCAAACTCAACTCCATCTTCTGACACTAAAATGAAAGTGACATACACAAATTGATATGGAGTAATGCTTTGTTTCTTAAATGTGTAACTATAGTCCTTAAATGCATTGAAATTACAAAAACATCCTTGAATAAGTTTTTTATTAGTGGTTTTGTGGACTAATCGAAAGACACATGAATCAAATTCACTAAGGACAAATATATCCAAGAGCATTTGACATATTCAAAGACCAAAATGATTGTTTACACAATAAATATGCAATCAAAGACAAATGACGAATAAAATAAAGTTCCAATTCAAAAAAGAAAAGAAAGTAGTGTATATTGATATTGATTTTATACATATAGAAGGGAAAAACATCATCTCATAAATGATCTTCGTGATAATAATTTCTTCTGTGCAAAGAGAGAGTAAGAAAATGAATGAAGCACAGGTATTGCAGTTCAATTCCGAACCATTAAGCAGTATCTGTTCAATGATAACAATCTTTAAACAATTTCTGTACATTGTACACTTTCGAATGCCTAGCTTATAAAAAAAACACTTTCATAATGCATAGTAAATTAGTAGTCATCAAATAAACACAAAAATTAGGTTGGTGATAAAAAAATTGTTAAATAAGATTTTTTGTCCTTAAAAATATAGCGAAATTTCTTTAAAAAAAACGAGAAATGTTTTCATTCTTCCAAAAAAAAATTGTTTCATTTTTTGTCTCTAACAACAAGTTTATGTTTATACCTCAACTCAACTTGTTTTCAAAGCTTAGCAAAAATTTAGTTTTTTCGAGAAGAAAAATATTTGCTTTTGAAGTCAAAACTAATTTTTCCCCATTATACTATATTGGTTTATAATATTAAATAAAAAAGACTTTGCTAAAAAAAAAATAACAATCCTACACCATGCAATTCAAGTATATTGTAGGGGAAATACTTACACAGTCATAATAATTTGGACACATTATATTTAGGCACACATATATCAAAATACATATATTATTTAATTATTTTCAAAATGCATATTATTTAATTATTTTCTTTCTCTTCTTTTTAAAAAAAATATGTAAATGTGTCCAAATGGTTGTGACCGTCAAAGACTTCCCCCCTACTATAGAAGCTTTTAATAATAGCTTGTTTTATGAGTCGATGTCAAAATATTTTTTTGGTGAGTCCAAATGACATATATGAAGGTGGATGTTTGTCCACTTCCCTAATGTGATTTGTTATGTACATATATTTTATTCTATATATTAAATTTAATTTTGAAAAAAAAATTACAAAGATTTTTTTTAAAAAAACAACAAAATGGAATATATTGAACAAACCAAAAAGTCATTACAGTACAAGTTGTGCTAGAGAGACTATAAAGAGTTTACAAAGTCATCATACAGCCAAAATTAAAGATTACAGAAAAGAGGAAAACAAAACTTATGTAATGTGTTTCGATTTGAGGCACCAATAAGTTTGAAGTTTAATCTTATAACATAAATTGTACATTGTTGATATCTAAGTAATACGCAAAGTCAACTGATCTGCTTGGAACAGTCACCTAACCCTTCGATTTACTAGGAAAATTGTATGTTTTGTTAACCGCAAATTTCTACAAATTAAACAAAACCTAACAAAACTTAATAGTTAATAATGGAAATAAATTTATATTATTTATAAGAGAAATATTTTTTTGACACAAAATTTGTCATCAACATGCATATTTATAAGATAAATAGTTAACTTAATTATAAATTGGGTAATGCCCTTTTAAGTATTTGGGATTACTGATTGGTTTACTTAGTGTGGAAGGATTGGCAGTAGACACTTAGTGTGGAAGTCTCGTATGTCCCCTTTGTGGGTGCTCAATTAGTTTTCTTAAAAAACAAAAATTTCTCTACATAGTTGGTTTATTTAAGTTCTTACTTGAAGACTCCTTCAGATACCATCTCTCAAATTGAGTCTCTTTTTAATTCTTTTTTATGGGGTGTGAGTGAGGAGACGCGTAAGGTATTGGATCAAGTAGGATAAGATGAGTTTATCTAAAGAAAATGGTGGGTTGGATGTGCGTGACTTGAAAGCTTTTAATTTATTTTTATTGGGTAAATGGTATTGGAGGTTAATAGTGGATGAAGAGGGGCTATGATTTAAGGTTTTGTCCAATAAACATGGGTTAATGTATGTGGGTGTGGTGTGACAGGGATAGTATATTTGGTGGAAAGATATTTGACTGGTTGAAAAAGAGCATGTGTGGTATGGCCTTGTTGGTTTGTTGCAAAGCTTAGAACAATTAGAGAATGGAAGGAATACCTCGTTCTAGTATGATCTATGTCTTAGTGGAGGCGTTGTAAAGGAGAGGTTTAATGAGATGCTTAGTTTGGTGGTAGACGTGGAAATGTCTCTTATCGACACTGTTGTTTGGGGTTTTGGGGGTAAGGGGATCAGAGGTGGATTCTAATGATTCATGGTCTTGGATTAATGTTCGTTGATGCATCTATTTACTTAAGGATGGCTATTATATTTTGCAAAATAAAGCTGAAAATGATGTCACTGCAGTGCTTTGAGTCAAAACTTGGTGAAATAATATACTTCCATTGAAGATCTCTTTGTTTTCTTGGAGATTGTTGAAAAACCGGTTATAAAGAAATGTTAATTTGATTAAGTGTGGCATCTTAAATGTTGATTCACGATCTTTTTTCTTAGATTGTGGCATAGAAGAATTTGAACAACATTCATTTTATGATATCCTTTTTATGGACGAGTTTGGTATGATATACAGAGTTGGTTAGGAACTTCTTGTACTTTGGGAAATCAGGGGGTCAACCACACATTATCATTTGGGGTAGAGTTTTGTGTGCTCAACTACTTGCGATTGAATCATTTTACTATTTTTTTGGCATAGCATTGGTTTATGTTTGTTGAGTTGTATCGTTTGTCATGTACTCATATCTATTTTGTGTATGCGCTAATTTTGCATTTTGGGCATATCATTGCCATCTTGTGCTTTGAATATATTTTGGGTTCTTTTGGATTTAAAAATGGTAGATTTTTACAATTTTAAACTTTTATACTATTTCTCTCTCTCTCTCTTTTAAACTTTTATATTATTTCTCTCTTATTTGGTATGTTTTCTCTCTCCCCATATTTGACGTCCACACTAATTTAAAGTCTAGTGAGTTCAAATAACAGAAGTATATTGTATAAAAAATAAAATAAAACAAAAACAACATAGGCATACTTATAAATATGCTTTAATAGAATCAAGAGCAAACCTTCAACTATTTAATATATGAACCATAAAAATATAATACTAGTCACTAAATTGACTTTGTCTAACATGCAAAAATAAAATGGTATTGCACCGTACACAAATATCTTTTTCATCATTGGATCGATAAGTCATATAAAAATTGACTTAGCAAAAGCTTTTGATACTATCAGCTGAAGTTTTTTTTGCTGAAGATACTAAAGGCCTCTAACGATTTATTTTGTCAATAATAAGCATGAATGCTACTTTTCTTGCTCAAGAGGTGTCATACAAGGGGACCCCTTGTCTCCCCCTTCTCTTATGTTTAGTTGAATAAGTGCTCAATTGATGGCTTTCAAGATTGGTGGAAACTGGCCAACTTAAGTTGATCAAAAGAAATAGAGCAAATGTTATCCCCTCTCATATTTTATATGTTGATGGTTTTATGTTGTTTTGCAAAGGTACCACAACAAATATCCAAATTCTCTCAAATTTATTTGCAATATGCTCCAATCTTGGGCTAAATCATTAATCCTCATAAATCTACAATCTAAGATGGCTCAAAGACTTAAGCTAGATTGAGGAACATAGCAATCTCTCTTGGATATGGTATTGGAACTATTCCATTTCTTTATTTGGGAGTTCTAATTTTCAAAGAAAATCCAAAGCTTCTTATTTTCAACCTGGACCGTAGATCTTATCATCTAGGACTTGAGATCCTAAAGACAAGGGTGTGCGCCCTTGGAATCATGCTGGACGTCCTCCAGGAGGGCGCAGGGCCCACTTTATAGTCATAAAGAACTCTAGGTGACCTTCCTTAAAGGCGCCCTCTGGGGGCGCCCTCAGCAGCTTACGAGGGCGCCCTAGTCCTGGTTTTGGCCCTTTACGATTTGGGCCCAAACCATGACCGGGTAGGCCCAAGAGAGGCTACAAATAGTAACCTTGGGATCATTCCCAAGGCATGACCTAAACACAGCACAGAAACCCTAGTTTCTAGAGATTGTACTCACTGACAGTACAGTTGGCGCCCACCGTGGGGCTACGGTAAAACTGACCTAGCCACCGTCTCCGAAAGAAAAACAGTTGATCCACGGCCCCCTGAAAGTCATCAGAACGCCGTGAGTCCACCATATTTCTTAGGAGCAACCTTAAAGCCTTGGAATCCGCCGCGATTCACCCCTAAATCTACCCCTAACTTTCATCAAACATCTAACCCATTCCTTGTTCAGAACATCAATTTCCCCTGAGATTCGCAACCCTGACTGATAACCTTCCGTCACCAGCCCTAAACCTTCAGAACCAACCCAAAAACGACCATCGTCGCCATCGTTGTTCATGAACCCAAAGGCGGCAGAAGTAGTACAGCAACAGATCCGACAGCTTCACAGCTACAACGAAGCTTTGCAAGTTAACGTAATCGACTTAGACCCAAGGGAAGAATTCCAGAACAAGCGCCTTGAACCCACGGAGGATCTGAAGGAAGTCACAATAGGCCCTGAACCACATCAAACAACCAAGGTGGGGACTTCTTTGGATCCCGCCGAAGAGCAGAGTCTAGTGGATCTTCTGAGAAAAAACTTAGACTTGTTCGCCTGGCAACCGTCAGATATGCCCGGCATCGACCCTGCCATCGTATGCCACCACCTCGCTTTACGCCCAGGAGTGAAACCGGTCGCTCAGCGCAAAAGAAAATTAGGCGATGAGAGGAGGAAAGCAGTAGATGAAGAGGTTGCCAAATTAAGAGACGCCCATTTCATAAGTGAAATCAAGTATCCTACATGGCTGGCCAACGTCGTCCTCGTGAAGAAAGCTTACGGAAAATGGCGCATGTGCGTCGACTACACCGATCTGAACACCGCCTGTCCAAAAGACCCATATCCCCTCCCAAATATTGACCACCTTATCGACAACGCGTCGGGGTACCAAACCCTAAGTTTCATGGACGCATACTCCGGCTACAATCAAATAAAGATGGATCCTCTCGACGCCCCGAAAAACCGCCTTCATGACCAATCACCACAATTACCACTACGAAGTCATGCCTTTCGGCTTAAAGAACGTCGGCGCTACCTTTCAAAGGTTGATGGACACCGCCTTTGCAGAGCAAATCGGAAAGAACTTGGAGGTCTATATCGACGACTTGGTAGTGAAAACAAAACATGATCAAAGCCATTCAAAGGACCTAGAAGAGATTTTCGATCAGGTCCGTGCGTATAACATGCGTCTCAACCCAGCCAAATGTTCTTTCGGGGTTCACGCAGGAAAATTCCTAGGCTTCATGCTGACCAGGCGCGGTATCGAAGCAAATCTTGACAAGTGTCAGGCGATAATCAACATGAGAAGCCCCTCTAGCATCAAGGAGATGCAGCAGTTGACGGGTAGGCTCGCAGCGCTCTCCAGATTTTTATCGTGCGCCGGCGATAAAGCTTTCTCTTTCTTTGCCTCAATAAAGAAGAATGAACTTTTTCAATGGACCGAAGAGTGCGAAGAGGCGTTCACAAAGATTAAGACGTTCCTTTCCAGCCCGCCAGTTTTGCATCGTCCAGACGCGGGCGTCGTCCTTTCCTCTACCTGTCTATATCGGAAAACGCTATGAGTTCCGTTCTCGTACAAGATTCTGACGAAGGTGAAAAGCCAGTGTATTTTGTGAGCAAGGTATTCAAGGGAGCAAAACTGAGATACTAGAAAATAGAGCGCCTCGCTCTAGCAGTGGTAGCAACGGCGAGGAAATTGCGACCATATTTTCAAAGGGCATAAAGTTGTTGTCAAATCCAATTACCCCATCAAGCAAGTGCTGGGGAAACCATACCTCGCGGGAAGAATGGTATCCTAGGCAGTGGAATTATCCGAATACGACATTCAATATCTTCCCAGAGCCAGCATAAAGTCACAAGTTCTGGCTGACTTCTTAGTGGAATTTTCATCCCCAGTGGAAGAAATCGCCCCCTTTGTATGGTTATTATCGGTCGATGGATCATCAAACCTCAAAGGTAGTGGAGCCGACATAGTGTTGGAAGGACCAGGGGGCCTAATCATAGAGCAGTCGCTGAGATTTGAGTTCAAAGCGAGCAACAACCAGGCAGAGTATGAAGCCCTGGTAGCGGGCATGAAGTTGGCACAAGAGATGGGAGCTGAAAATTTAAGAGTGAAGAGTGACTCCCAGTTGGTGACGAGTCAAATTACCAGAGAATACCAAGCAAAGGACAATCAACTTATCAAATATTTAGCAAAGGTCAACAGTTTAGCTTCCACCTTCAAGTTCTTCGAGGCAATCTACGTTCCAAGGGAGCAGAATTCAAGAGCCGATCTCTTGTCTAAACTCGCCAGCACCAAACGCCCGAGAAACAGCAGAACGGTCATCCAGGAGGTGCTGGCGGCCCCTAGCACAGAAGTCATGGAAGTAGGCGCCGTGGAGAATGAAGAGGAGGGATGGATGACGCCGCTTATCAAATATCTCACAGGAGCGTTTAATCCCAAAAGCGAAGAGGAAGAGCTACAAATACGAAAGAAGGCCTCGAAGTATTGCATGTTCGCTGGCAAATTATACAAGAGGGGCAAGGCAACGCCTCTGCTCAGGTGCCTGGGTGAAAACGAGACCCACCTCGTCCTCTTAGAAGTGCATGAGGGAGTATGCGGGAGCCACATCGGAGGGCGATCCTTGGCCGCGAAGCTCTTAAGAGCAGGTTACTATTGGCCGACCATGATCCAAGAGAGCACCGACTTTGTACGAAAGTGTGACAAGTGTCAGAGATTTTCTGATAAGAAACACGCCCCTGCTTGCGAACTCACCTCGGTCTTTTCCCCATGGCCTTGTTACAAATGGGCAGTGGATATTGTAGGCCCATTCCCATTGGCACCCGGACAACTTAATTTTCTCATAGTCGGAGTGGATTACTTTACCAAGTGGGTTGAAGCCGAAGCGGTCGCCAAAATCACGGCGGACAGAGTGATACGCTTCTACTAGAAGAAAATAATATGCAGGTTTGGGCTACCCAGAGTTATAGTGTCAGACAACGGGACTCAGTTCGCTAGTTCCAAGGTAGTAGACTTCTGCAACCAACTCGGAATCCAAACAAAGTTTGTCCCAGTCATCCACCCCCAAGCAAACGGACAAGCCGAATCTGCAAACAAGGTAATCTTGAACGGCATCAAAAAGAAGTTCGACGACACCAAGGGACTTTGGGCTGAGCAGTTACATGAGGTGCTCTGGTCATATCACACGACGCCTCACTCCACAACCAAGGAAACCCCGTTCACTATGGTGTACGGCGCCGACGCCATGCTGCCCGTAGAAATTGACACGCCAACATGGCGTCGAGAAAACTTTCGGAAGAGGCTAATGAGGCAAGTTTGCTATGTGGAATAGACATGATTGATGAGGTACGGGAGGCCGCCCACATCCGGGAATTCGCCGCAAAACAAAGAGTAGCCTGCCGGTACAATTCAAAAGTGATCCTGAGAGACATGAAAGAAGGAGATCTGGTCCTGAGGCAGGTCGTCGCGCCCACTCGAATTGGGAAGCTACTACCCAACTGGGAAGGACCGTATCGAGTCAGGGAAAAACTAGCACACGGAGCATACAAGCTGGAAGAGCTAAATGGAGACACGGTACCACAAACCTGGAATGCAGCCAACCTACGCCATTACTACAGCTGAGTATTTCATCATTTTTACAAACAAACCACGCAAGACTGAATTGTTGTAAAGCTTGTATTTTGCTTGTATTCTCTTTTTTCTTTGTATTTTGATTTCAACTAATGAAGAGGAATAAGGGAGCACTCTTTCCCCCGCGAAAGCTGGGGTTTTAATGAGGCACCAATTCCCGTTTTACTCTTATCTCTGCTTTCACTCCAATATCACAGACATCACCGGAACGAGATAGACAGCGTCAACTCGCAAAAGGCGCGCCATATGATCCGTTAACCCCAAAGGGGTTGCCACCTAATTCCTTAACCCTAAAAAAGGGCTCTAAGACGTCATGAGCTGAAAATGAAATCGCCACCTAATTCCTTAACCCTAAAAAAGGGCTCTAAGACGTCGTGAGCTGAAAAGGAAATCGCCACCTAATTCCTTAACCCTAAAAAAGGGCTCTAAGACGTCGTGAGCTGAAAATAAAATCGCCACCTAATTCCTTAACCCTAAAAGAAAGGGCTCTAAGACGTCGTGAGCTTAAAAAGAAATCGCCACCTAATTCCTTAACCCTAAAAGAAAGGGCTCTAAGACGTCGTGAGCTTCAAAAGAAATCGCCACCTAATTCCTTAACCCTAAAAGAAAGGGCTTTAAGACGTCGTGAGCCGAAAACGAAAACGTCGCAGAAATAGAAGAGTTTAGGCAAAAGATGCCCCAATAACGCAATAACACCAAAAATTAAACGGTTTGATAATCTTTAGTAAGATTCAAAGCAACATAGTACAAATAACACATCATTACGAATTCAGAGAGTTCAAGAAAAAGCAAATTAACATTACAACAAGATTATTGTTCGTCCACAAGGGCGCCATCTACAACTATCTTGAAAGAGTCCAAAGACGAAAGGTCAACGTCCGGATGAAGAAAGGCGGCCTGCTCCTTTGCACGATCAAAGCCATTCTCGAAGGACAGCGCCAGCTCTCCTTTGCTTCCGAGACCTCAGCCTTCAACGCCACTTCCCTCTCAACTCCTGAGGCAACCTCATCCCTCAACCGAATGATCACCGCATCCTTCCCAGCCAGGTCGGCGTCATGACCAATCTTCAAATCACTGATACGTTCATCACACTCGGACCTCATCGCCTCTTTAATCTCCTCGACCTCCTTCTCCTTGCTCTCCTGAACTACTTGTAATTTGTTCTCCCAGCGACCTAACCTTATCCAGCAATGTTTCTCCATTACGAACAAACTCTTCATATTTGCAATCCACGGCCATCAAGAGCATAATAGACCGCAGACAGTTCACACCGGTATCCCTCGTCATGAAGGGAACGGGGTTCTGCGTCCCAGCTTTCACATCATCAGGATTACAAACCATCTTTTCCTTCACGTAAGCTTCATAATCGAAATCCTTGTCCCAAAAAAGACTGGACCTCCCGGCTGGGACCAGTGCACTCAGCGTCGGGACGAGAATGCGCCCTCTTTGACCTCCTCTCTTTCATCACCCCCCCTCTTCCCCATCTGGCGTTTTCCTCTTCATTCCCTTCTCGACTCTTCTCCTGCACCACTTCGACGTCAACATCGCACTCAGGTTGAGCGTCAAGAACAACCTCAGCTTTCCTTTTAGACTTACGAAGGATAAGCCCAGAAGGATCGTTGGCGTCCGACACCCCGCCCGATCTCTTGGCCTTCATCTCGGCCAAATACTTCTTCCTCTCCGCAGCTGTTAGAGGCACCATTGATTCTGCAAGTTAAAAACCAAAGCCAACACACAAGTTAATAAAGGAAAAGGCGAGAAAGCTAGACAAGTAGGGTTATGAAATCAACTCACGCAAATAACTCTCTAAGCTATCAACATTCCCCTCTCTATTCAGCAACTCCCGGATATCCATAGGCAGCATCTTGTCCAAGAAGGAAACAACATCTTGTTCGTACCCACTCAAATGCTCGTAAGCAAACCCAATAATAGAAGCTGGGGAACTCGTCCAGCAGATGGGGAATTTTAATTCATTCTGTACACGCACCGCGGCGTCCTCGCAATCCTCTCTTCCCCTCACCCTAAGGAAGGTTCGTCTCCAGTTCTTATAATGAGACGCATAAGGTGGAAACAACTGTTTCCCAGGATGGGCGCCAACGGACACCCAGGACGACTTGTCTACCCCCTTAGTACCATAGAAACTAAAGAAGCAACCGGCAGAGGGCTCGAAGCCTAAACCCTAGCACGCGATCTCGAAGGCCCGGATGAACGCCCAACTGTTGGGTTGAAGCTGCGAGGGCGCCACATTTAGCCACCTCAGGACACTTACTTCGAAGGGCGTGAATGGATACTTCACGCCCAAATCTTCAAAGACCGTCGTGTACATGTAGATGAACTCGTAAGCCATACCCCTTGGCATCCGTAAATAAACTTTCTCACCAGGGCTCAAGAATCACATCATTTTCGCGTCCTGTCGAAGAAACACTATTTTTGCTTCGGAACAGCGCCACTCGCTGAGGATCCATATACATGGACTCCGAGCGCATCATTTCGTTAGCAAGATCCCCTGGTCCCGAACTACTAGCGGACGCCATACAGCGGATTTCTCTCGTGTGGGAAGGACCTGGACGAACAGAAAGAATAATACAATCAGATGAATTCCCGCTATCATCTTTCCCCTCACTATCACTCGAGTCGCTCGAAAATTCTCCTAAAACGGAATGGCCATAGTAGGCATTTTCAAAAGCAACCCAATCGGTGGTTCCATCCAATCGTTTCGCAAGTCTAACCGCCTCTCTCAATAACCGTCCCTCCTTCGAATTAGCCAGAGATACTACGTTGCCCTCCCCATCACACTCCCTGGTAACTACCATATCCCAACCTGAACTACAAAACGAAGAACCAACGTACAGAGGACGAATTCGGAAAAAGGGATTACCTATTTTGTATAAAGAAAGCGGCAAGGATAAAAGGAATAATCTGATTCTGGAGAGCGTGATGATTCTCAGAACGGTTTACGATTGGAGAAGGATATACGCTTTTGGAATGAGAAAAGAGAAAGAAAGCGAAAAGGCAGAAACTGAACAGGAGACAGGGTAAGTAGATCCGAGTACAGTTCAAAGTACAAAGCCTGGGAAAACGCGCAGATGACGTCACCTAGGTTGGCACGATTTTCAAAAACCATTGCGATACGAACACGTCAGCGACAGCGAACGGTCGCCTCACGTCAGCCGTCGGATCTCATTAAAAGGCGTCCTCAAGACGTAGTTTAACGGGAGAGCCAGCCTACTCAAAGAAGTCGTATCTACACGAAGTTTAATCACTTCGCCTTATATCAAGACTCGTGCTTGTTGGGCTAATATAATATGAATACTCTCGTTGGGCTAGCGCCCGTACTCTCGATGGAAACAGAAACACGGAGCTAGTACCCAGGTTGGGCTAGTCCCCGTGTTGGGCTAGTACCCACACAAGGTTTAAGCACCCATGTTGGGCTAGCACTCATCGTGGGCGAGCACCCATGTTGGGCTAGTAACTCATAAAATTTTTCACACAGACAAACCGCCCCGTTAACAGTTTAATCACTTCGCCTTGTCCCAAGACTCGTGCTTGTTGGGCTGTGGACCGCAGATCTTACCATCTAGGACTTGAGATCCTAAAGACAAGGGTGTGCACCCTTGGAATCAGGCTGGACGTCCTCCAGGAGGGCGCAGGGCCCACTTTATAGTCATAAAGAACTCTAGGTGACCTTCCTTAAAGGCGCCCTCTGGGGGCGCCCTCAGCAGCTTACGAGGGCGCCCTAGTCCTGGTTTTGGCCCTTTACGATTTGGGCCCAAACCATGACCGGGTAGGCCCAAGAGAGGCTACAAATAGTAACCTTGGGATCATTCCCAAGGCATGACCTAAACACAGCACAGAAACCCTAGTTTCTAGAGATTGTACTCATTGACAGGACACAACCTGTGATGGATAAAATCAAAACGAAGCTTGCAGTTTGGAAAGATTTTATTCTCTCTTTTGCTTGCCGATTATAGTTGATCAAAACTGTTGTCCATGGAATGAGGATATATTCCATAACCATTTACTCCTAGTCAGTTAGCTTAATTAAGGAGTTGGGGCAAAATATGAGAAATTTTCTACAGAGTGGAGATCTAATAGTGGTAAACTAGTCATAATACCTGGGAACATAGTGGCCTTGAAATTAGATCATTGTCAAAGCTCGATGAAGCTTCAAATTTGATGTATGTTGGGATTAACTCATGC